>JAQIXL010000003.1:0-176331 GCA_034700245.1 Poikilolaimus oxycercus
CTCTCTCTGAAGAGTGGCACGTGTCCACTGCTTGTCTTCCGGCGTGCTTCCTACAAGTTTTTTGAGCTTTGGTTGAACGGTGTCAATATCTCATAGCCGAAAGTGCAGTCTTTATGTGGCGGATCTTCGGTATCGAACATTTTCTGGCACCCAAGTTGACTAACAACCGTGATTTTCGCTTTCCCGCAATATCTGGGTAAATCGACACTTGGCCTACCTCTCAAATGAGGGTAGATCTAAATTTGACCTACCCCCCCCCCCCCCCGACGGAGGACCGTCGTCGGACCCCTGATCCACCCCTGTGGCTAAGTGGGATGAAACTAGCAAAAGCTTTACAGCTGTCTCGAAAGTGCCGGGCGACAGTATCCTTGGAGCCTAGAGGGTCTTCAAGTTTCTCTATGTTTCTCTTTGGAGCGTTTCTTCGAAAGGTCCACTCCCTTCATTCAAAGCCTTGTTTATGAAGCTTATTGGAATTTGAAGAGGGTGCTGGAAACGGAAGAGAACGTGGTCTTACCTTCAAGACGGAGAGCATCTTGATGGCGCTGGATTCAGAGACACGCGAGCCCTTGAGGTAGTTGAGCTGCATGCTCTGAAAGGCGTGAACGTCCATGATGTGGTAAGAGAAGGAGGAGGCGGTGGACGGCGAGGCGGCTCGGGCGGCAGCCGCCGACGCCGCGTGAAGCAGGCGAGTGTCCACAAATTGCGAGGACGCGTCGCCGACTTGCATGCTCACGGCGCCGAGAGCTTCTTGAAGGGGGAACGCCTCTATAGCGACACAGCGACGACGGGGGGCCAAGCCCGGGCCGAGCAGCCCCGCACAAGAAGAGCACCCGAATGGAGAAGAAGGTGAGGCGAGGGAGGGGCGGGACCCCCAGACCGACTGCAGCAGCGAGCACAGCTCGCGCTCGCGTCTCACTCGCACAGTGCGTCCCGTTCGCCCCGAAGCACACACACAACAAAACACTACAAGCAGCGGTTCGAGAGCCGATCACTGCGTGAGGGTGGTAAGAAAGAAGAGGGAACGAATCGCAGTTCTCATAGGCTTCTTGAGAAGCGTTTATGACGTGAGCATGCTATCACGAGTGAAAAGAAACGTTCCAATTGCGTCATGCGAGGAGTGGAACGTCAAATTTGAGACCTGAAAGGCGAGACGAATGTTGGACGGCAACGAGCAAAACAAATGACTAGTTGAAGGACTCGAAGTTGTCCGAAATTCGAGAGGAAATACTTTCTTCTTGTTTTCCGGTCTCACTTGTTTAACTTATCGAGCTAATTCGCGAGCTCTCCCATGCTTATTAGCGATGTGAATAACATTCGCTCTACCAAGAACGCCTCCAGAGATCCTTCATGTTATTAATGAAAGTGCTCGAGGGAATTTTTTTCCGCTCGCAAGCATTTGGACACGAAGCACGCGCATGTAGGCACAAAGCTTATCAGTGCCACGGCGCACTTGCAGTCAGTCAGAACGTGAGGCTGCGTGTGCAGACGGAAACTGAAGTGGTCGACGACGCAAAACGAGGGGCGAGTGAAATGGGTGCGAGAAAAAAGCAGCATTGAGTGTGAGAGAAAAATTTTGAAATCCGGAACCTGCGTGAGCGGCCCGCCGAGGGACCACGGAGGGGAGAGGGGATAATCGTGAAGTGGAGAGGGGGAGAAGGAGGCGAAGGAGGAAGAAGAAGAAGAAGCAGAGGAAGCAATGGGAGAAGCAAACGGCCAACGGCGTGGACGCGCGCAGCAGCGGCCGAGGAGAGGGGCCACCCGAGGGATGCGATCAATAGCGGGCGATCGGGCCGCGCATGCGAGCACCTCCTCGGGGAGAAGATGCTTTCGCTTCTTGCAGGGCCGAGAGTCCAGAGTGGAAACACAAATAATGTCTCAGCGAACAAAAACGAGAAAAGAGAGCGCAATGGATTGCGCAAACCAAGCGTTGGCGCCTAGGCGACGGAAGCGCGGAGGGGCAATGAGTCAGAGAATGTTTTAGTGCGCGGCGGGCACCGTTCGCGGGGACGCGCGCTCGCCCCGTTTCCTCCGAATGACTGGGACTAGCAAATCGGACGACGGGGGCTTTACTGCCACCCACATCAAAGTTGAGCGGGATCACTTTGAAACTTCGACTTTTAGGCTCCTCTAACGAGCACCAGAGCGGGGAGAGGGGGCGGGAGCGTCTTCCTCTCGGGAGTAGTGACAGCGATTCTCCCAGGGTCTGCAATGAATTTCTCACTGAATGAAAACGAAAACACCCGCTGGCTGGTTCTCGAGGTGAACGGCCAAAATGGCCGCCGCCGTGTGAGGGCCACCACACAAACGACGCATCGTCAATCGGCGTCAAAACCCAAAATCGAGGACGTCCTCAGAAAGAGAAGGCGTCCGTCTGTGACGCGACGAGATGTGTGTGTGCTTTGCGTTCGATTCTGTCCTCATTCCAATTCTCCATGGAGTCAATGCATCCCTAGGCACAGCTTTTGTGCAGATTTTGTGACCCATTCTGCGTGCCTTGACACCGCTAGACTTCCCTCGCGACTGGCATGTGCAATTGAGGGGTTTCTTTTCTTCCTTACCATGACTTCCTATGTAGGCACCAGGCTTACGGCCATGGCTACTCCAGGATAACATGTAGGCAACCCGTTGAACAACAGCGCTTTCGACGCTCCGAGTGTTCCGCGTTGTCCCAATTGGATAAATGTATTAGCCCTGATTACAGAATAGTTGACAGCCTAAGGGCGTTGTGTGTGAGTGTTCGAGGGGAGCCCGTCTACGTCCAAGGCGAGACGTTTCTCTGATTGAATTTCTTCTTCTTCGTTCACACAACGGGAAAGCCCCCCTTCAAGGTCCACGGACGCATATCAATGCTCGTTGTGTGCCAGGCGTAATAGGCCTCAATTCTTCCTCCTTGTGGACGAAAGGGAAGAGAGGGGGACCTCCGGGAGGAGGGGAGATGATGGAAGGCGCGTGTGGTGACGGTCACATGCCGCGGCTGGCGCTAGGCGCCGGCGTCTCTCCGCCAAAGGGACGAGCGATGGTGGCTCCTCTCCCATGTCACCATCATTCCTTACTCCCTCGCCTCGCCGGCGTGGTCGCGCGCCAACAAGAGCGTGTGTCCCACCCGGCGGCGATCAATGCCCCGATGCGACGCTGGAGACGCTCAGCTCAAGCCCAAGACGCGCGTCTTCACTCTTCCGATTCTTTTCTTCTGCCCATTTCTTTAAGTTCCTCAAACGAATAAAAAGGAAGTTGAGCCGGCGCTTACTCGTTCGTATGAATGGCTGAGAGGAGGGAGGGAGGAGATGTGTGAAAGGCGCGCACGCCGGGCGCGCAATCTTCTCGTCGAAGACTTAGTGGGAGGCGCGCGTGGGGACTCCCCTCCACTCACGCAGAGCGCGGCGGCGGCGGCGACGACGGCGCCCCGAAAAGTCGGAGTGCGTTCGCCGGTCGGCCCGCTCTCGACCCGCGGCTCTCTTCTCTTCACCTAGCGCCGTGTCGCCGACACGCGTCCCATGATCGTCTCTCGGCTCCTCTCTCCTTGCACACGCACGCACGGTTTCGCCATCGCCGTGACTCGCGTCCCCCGCTTGCGTTCAACGCCATCTCCTCCTCGACCCCCATCTCGGCCCTGTCGACTCTGCATTGCGGTTTACGACGTCTCTGTCTTCTTGTCTTATCACTCGACCCCCGTGTCACATCACCTGTTCGCCCTTTTACCGAACGCTCTACCTTATTTTTCCCTGGATTGACCTTAGAAATTGCGCCTGATGTTTTCTAGAGCGCTACGGTCGTACCAGCACACCTTGAAAGCAAACGGAAGGTTTTTGGATCTGCAGCGCTGGCCCTGGACTCCGTTTCTGTTTGCCGCGTTCGAGGTCGCGGAATTTCTGCGCCGGCTCGCTAAATGCATTCCTGTCATCTCGCTCTTGAACTTTCACGCGTCACCCAGCTCGCGAAAACGTTTCTCCTCTCTAACGGAACATTGTTATTCAGCGGTCGTATCGATGCTCCATGCGCAGTCTAATGGCAAATCCTTTATAGGGCTTCCGTGCTGAGGTTCATCTTCTCAGCTCAAGAATGTCCCAGAGTCAGTCTTCCCAGAGCGCCAAGAAGAAACAAGATGAGAAGAATTCAAAAATAATTCGGTATGTCGCGTCAAATTAATTTAAAGGCAAACTAACCTTGATGCGCGGTCATGTTGTGGAAGAGAACAGATAGTCGTCAAAGGATCGAAAGAGAGCCGACGACGTGCGAACCGTCGTCTACAAATGTATGCGAGGTGGTAGTCGCGGCGGTGGCGCGAGAGAGGGCGGTCGGGGCGCAACGCTGATGCCGCACCGCCGCCGCCTCCTGCACACACTCACTCGCGCCGGCACGCAGCACGCGGACGCCTTTCCGTCTCCGCGTACAAAGCGCTGCTCCCGAGAACGACGAGCGTCCGGGGGATTTTGAAATCGATTCCATTCACGAGGCGGTATGATTGAGCAGAAATAGGAAAACGCAAACAATGCCACAAAACCGGTCACACTTGGCGATGATAGCTGAAGAACTAAAAGAGACTTGACGAAGCGTCATTGATAATGTCTTCAGGGAGTTGGCCATGTTGCCGGAGAACCGGAACTGCGTCGAGTGTGGCACTCGTGGACCGACGTACGTGAACATCACCGAGGGGTCCTTCTGTTGCACTTCATGTTCGGGACTCTTGTAAGTAGCACTTCCTTCTCTAGTTAGCCATGTTTTCCTTCAGACGCGGCCTCAATCCGCCACATCGAGTTAAATCAATTTCGATGGCAACGTTCTCGAATGAGGAAGTGGAGAAAGTGCGCTCGATGGGTAATGCGGCGAACGCTCGGACTTGGCTCGGTCTCCACTCTGGTCCCATCCCGACGCATAAGGACGCCGACTTTGCCAGCTATCTCTCGAAGGCAAGTCTCAGTTTTCCAATCAGACTTCTTGATTAGAAATACGAGAAGAAGCAGTGGTATGTTTCGAAGGACGAACTGGAACGCCAGCAGAGGTTGATGAACAGTCACTCTCGGCCACAGAGCACGCAGAGCGGCTCGTCGATCGCCTCCACTCCCCAGGCCACACAGCCTCAGGCACCGGTGAGGTGTCTTTCAGCAAACAAAGTATTTCAGGCTGTTGACCTATTTGCCGTTGATCCGTTTGGGACATTTTCGCCGAGGCCGAATCCTGAACCGCCCAAGGTTGTTCAACAAACGCCTCCACCTGCATATCAATTACCTCAAGCGCCGCCACAGGTGGGCAATTTTTACTCCTGCCAAGTCTCTAGTTTCCGACCAGATTTGATGATGCCTTTGGTCCGCTAGCGCCGAGAGCTCCGGCTTCAATTCCCGTGGCGCACGTAGCACCGGCTCCACATGCCGCTCCGGCTCCAACGCGTTCCGATCCTTTTGCTGACTTTGAGAAGCAATTCAACAACCTTTCCGTGACGAGCTCCAACACATTTGCAGCCGCACCACAGAACAATGGCCATGGTTTGTGCCTCCCTTCAGACACATTCATTGTCAACCTCAGGCGTCATTCCAAAATCGGCCACCGTTGGAGAAGCCTTTGGAACCGGGTCCTACTCCTACACGAGTCCAGTGCAAGTCCCGACAGCTACAACTCCTGCAAATTCGACCTTTGGAACACCTTCTATCTATCCGACAATTCAGCCGGCCTTCCAAACTCCGCCAACCGCTATTCATCCACAGAATGTAGCTCCAGTACCTGCAGCACCGGCCGCTACTTCGATACTGGCGACTCCTCCGGACTCGAAACCGCGGGCTGAGCCGGAGGACAAATATTCGGCTTTAGCCGAGCTCGACCAAATCTTTCATCATCCGGTACCCTCAACAAAGTCTACCGCAACAGTTCCGCCAATTTCAAAGCCGCTTACGGGTTGGACATCTACAGGTACATCGAGAAATCCTTGGGCAATTATGATTCTCAGGTTTCTCCGCGCCGCCCTTACAACCAGCTCCAGCGTTTCCGATGCCGAAGAGCAACACGATGGGCGCTTTCGGAGAAAGTCCGCCGTCATCGTTTCCTCTTCCATCGCAGCCCGCTTTTCCAAGTAAGGAACCACTAAACGGCGACATTATTTGTTCAGCGGCCGCACCAGTATATGGAGCTCCAGGATTCGGGGCACCACAGCCAGTCTACAGTCATCAACCTTCGGCGTGGCTGCCAACCACTCAACCAATGCAGGTTTGAGCTCGGCGTTTGTCGTCATGCCTTCAGCCTTCAATACCCAATAATTATACGGGAGCAACGGCGCCAGTTGGACCTTCCGACCAGCGATGGAATCCTTTTCTCTAGCGACCATAGAACATTCCCAATTTGACACAAGTAATACGGTCGACATAATGCGCAGTATTCTCTTCTTAATCGCCCTCGTTTTTGAGGGCAGAAAAACAAGCAATGCCATCGTCTTAGCACTGCTCAGCGTGGTGCGAGAAAGCCATTTTCCACTTCTACGTGCATTCAGTTCCACGTTATTTCTTATCACAGCACTTCCTCGTCTCTTCTCTTCAATGTGCACCATTCTCGTCGACTATCGAGTTACTTGCTGTTGTCATACGATTCAATTATCGTCACAATCTTTGTTGTCTTCGGACTTCGCTTCAGCGTTTTTGTTTCGAGAAAACATTTCGGCAATGCGTTGTGCTCAAGTGCTTCAACTTCCAAATGCAACTTTGTCTTCTCATCGCGATTTTAGACTTACCGACATATTCACTTGCAATCTTTGTAGTTCGGGAACTTTGTTGATGAAAGACTAGAGCCCAAAATGCAGGTGCTTCTTCCGTTCACAGACGGTCGTTCCATTCTTCCTAGTCTCTCGATTTGCTGAAACTCCCAAGAATCCTCTTGATTACCCCTTAAAAGGTCTTTTCACTTGTCCCGTCGTTTTTCGCCTCTGCGAGACCTTGATTTCGTCTCAAAGAGGCACTAAATGAGATTTGTTGAAGTCGATCTTCAATTAAGTGCCGGACCGGCAACTCATGTAAAGTGCGCATAATTGTCACCCCTTCCCGTCCTTCTTCCACTCGTGTTTCGGAGATAAACATTGTCACTTGGAATGTGGAAAGAGGCTCGTATTGTTGTCCTGTGAACAAACGGAAGAGGGGCTAGTTTGGGCTGGCAGCCAGTAGGGGCGGTCGGTTTGCGGTCGGGATGAGTCGGCGAACAAGTTGA
Organism: Poikilolaimus oxycercus; assembly: GCA_034700245.1. NCBI lineage: Eukaryota > Metazoa > Nematoda > Chromadorea > Rhabditida > Rhabditidae > Poikilolaimus > Poikilolaimus oxycercus. The sequence goes on from JAQIXL010000003.1 coordinate 7,183, forward strand.
GGAGTTCGCGAGAACATCTTCCTCACGCTATGGTTCCTTCTCCTACTCGTTTGGTCAGCGATTTTCGGGATCGGTTAAATCGATTCACTAAAGCGTCAAAATCAACTCTCATCGAGTGCCTCGTTCTTCTCAACAAAGCGCAAACTTATCAGGTATGAAGTCATGGCTTACCTTCCTGCTCGCAATTATGAACAAGAAGATATGTTTGATGTTTTTAACATCCATTTTAGTGTTAATTTTGAGGTTCAAACATACCGCCGTCCACTTCCGAAAAGCCCATCGATTAATACTCGCCCTCGTCCCACTTTGTCAGCAAATGGAAAGGCGGTCATCAAGAAGCGTGATGTTCTTAGCGATGCAGTTGTTGTGTCTACAGGCTGTCTTCCCTGGATATCAATGGCACAAAACGCCCACAGCTGTTTCCGATAAACCTCGTTGACTAATAAGAAAAACAGCGATAAATTTGTCAAGGCTTTGAACGTGTATTCGAACATCTGAACATTCACTTCGAATGGTGACGGACTACCACCAACATGAATAACCCGGCGATAAGAAATTCTAACCGGCAAGCATAGAGCTTCCCAAATGGACTCGATGATGAGAAATATAGGGTCTTTGTTGGGAAAATGCGACTCAAGACGCTGATATGAATAGTGGTGCATCTGTACAAAGAAGTTTGAAAGGCCAAAGAGAAAGGAAGTAGCCAAAAATATTATGTGGAAGCGGACCACCGACTTAAGACGACATCATGCGAGGACTCGCGGCTAAGGCTTGTTGTAGAGAATTTCACTCAAGAAAGTTCAAGGAGACATCACGTGCTGCGCCAACAGCTTCGCACACATAGAAAGTCGGTGTACCGCTGTAGTTCTCCTAAAGAACTGTATAAACCACCTGAGAGAGGAAACGAACCGAGATGTGGTTCTGAAGGTCCACGAGTCGGTCCTTACGCACGAGGGTCACTACACAGCCGCCAAAGCCGCCACCCGTCATTCGACTACCAAAAACGCCCTCGAAGTTGAGGGACAGATTGACTAGCTCGTCCGATTCCACGCATGACACTCGGTAAAGATCTCTGCAGGATGTGAGTTTCATAGAGTACCTCACCGGAGAGAGACATGCGAAGCAGTCATGAGTTGTCCGAAGAGAGTGATGTTATTGTCGAGCAGGGCGAGCGAGGCGTCGTGCGTCCTTGCCGTCTCCCTCACCACATGCTCCACGAACTGTCGTTGTTCATCTGTCTCGAGACGTGGAAGAATCGAAGGAAGTTGCGAGACATCCACATCCCGCCATGAAGCAAGGCCGAGTCTGAAGATGAAGAATGAGTAGTGGAAGCGAGGCAAACATGGAAAGGGCGCGGTCGACGCCTGCTTTTCTCTTCGGATATTCGCTGGACCCCAGCTCGTGCTTCACACCCGTGTTTGTGACCAGGAAGACCACATCGTGTGTGATGTCAAGCGGAATCGACTCGAAGTCCAACGAGCTGAAAGCGACCAATGATCATGCTAGCAGTCCTGGAAGGAGCTTTTTCTCCGTGCCCTAGGCAAATCGCATGGGAGAGATTATCGAGAGCAGGGAGAAGGAAGAGAGAGAAGCTCGGCCACTAACCGGCAGTCGATTTTAAGGGCGTGACCAGGCGTGGCGAGCGACACGACGAACTGATCCATGATCCCGCACGGCATTCCCGCGTATTCATGTTCCGCCCGTTGTGCAAGTAACGCTAGAGTTTCGCGTTTTGGCGGCGGTGTGGAGCCGAGTTGCACGAAGAGCAGCAGTGAAGCCACTTCCAGAGCTGCTGATGAAGAGAGACCCGCGCCGACGGGAACATGGGAATGCACGACGATCTCCACGTCAAGATCACCATCCTCCCACAGGGCAAGAACGCCCTGAACGTAGAGGGCCCAACTCTCGCCAGCAGCCTTCAAGGCCTAAACATTTTTTTGTTTATAAACAAGACTTGAAATAAAACAAACCTGTCGATCGAACTGCGTGTAGGGTTTCTTGAGATGCACTGTTCTCTTGGAGAGAGAGGAGTAAATGCGCGATCCGTTCTTCTCATTCGAGAGACGACCCAAGGCCACAGTGTACATTGGAACGGCCTAGAAACTCTCACTACACTTCTTGAAGCTCCTTTTTCGTGGAAGAAACGCTTTCGAAGAAGGAAATAGGCAATGCATGAAGAAGATGGGGATGGTGAGGAGTGCGAGGGAGGAAATGGTCGAAATGGAACTCACGATTGGCAGCACGAATCCATCGCAATAGTCGACGTGTTCACCGATGAGGTTCACACGACCCGGCGCCACCGACGCCTTCAACTCGTCCTTCGACGTCGGTCCAAATTCCGTCTGGAAGAGCTCGAAGGCCTCGCGCACGACTCCCTGAATAGCGTCCATCTCCATCTCTTCTCGTACAGAGAACGCAGCCAGCATGGCCTCCCCCCTCCACGCCCCGATTCATGATGCATCACGAATCGAGAGCGAATTGACACACAGAGAGACACACGCGGCGACTCACGTGCTGCAGAAGCACGGCGGCCTCGCTGTCTCCTCGCAGCGTCGATCGCAGTTCCTTTTCGAGGAGTCGCACACGAGCGCCTTCATCCTCTCCGATGACCAGATCCATGGCAAGGGGCCGGCGGCCTGCTCGCCGTCCGAGCCGCGCCTCGACGTCGTTTTCTTCGGCGGCTCTTCGACAACGGTCTCCTCAACCCTGGAACGCACGACAGGAGGGGTAATGCGGCCTTCGCTTTAAATAGTTACGAGCGCGACGCCATAAAGAGGAAGGGAATACACATGTCGGAGACAAGTTTGGCCGTGGCAGGGAAACCCCCCGCACGCCAGAAAACATGCCAACTTTTACGGGCCGGATCAACTCTCACGAGTGTGGAGAAAACCAGAATTGCAATCGGAACACAATGCAAAGTGTGACTATGAAAGAGCAAGAACGTCACTGGAGACAAGCGAAAAACTCTCGGCGGGGGACAGACGGGGAAGTCGAGACGACCGAGAGTTGAAGATATCTCAGTTACGCGGGCTCCTCCTGTGCAAACTTCAGGCTAACCTTCTCCTCCTTCTCCTCTTCTTCCTTCTTTCTCCCATCGACGTCGAGGGAGCAAAAGTTTCAAAGAAGCGAAGCGACAGTTCTCGAGAAAGTCACATTGATGTCTGTGCGACATCAAAGACCAGCCACATTGAACGAACAAAAACGTGCTCGGAGTTGAAGTCTCTCGGGATTCGAGTCTACACTGAGGACAGAGGTGAAGGGTGAATGTGGAAAGGGGAGAAAAAACTAGCGGATGACGGCTTCTCGTTGTCATGGAGCGGGAATCGGAGCGCCAGAGGCGTCAAAGTCGAGTGCGGACGGGGTGAGAGGGGGAAGGGCGCTCTCGGACGCGCGAAAGCCTCGAGGGCCACGCTTGTCGCATGGAGGGCGAGGGGAGCGGCGGTCGGCCGAGTGTGCGCGCCGCGGCAATTCATTCGCCGGCTGCCGAGGCTCGCGTATTTTGGGGTGGCGAGTGAAGTCGAAAGGCGACGTGGGTGCTGGCGGCGCCTCTCGCCAGGCTCAGACGCCGGCACCAGACGCGCAGCGCACGTCCTCTCCCTGTGATTGGGTCTCCTTCAGAGACTTCCGCAATACGCCCATTCACACGTTTCATTAAGGCCCACGTGAATACTTAACCACCAGAAGAGGTCAAATGTTGCAAGTGGATGGAAATTGAGACGAACCAGAACTACGAGGAGGATCCGACCACTCGTCGGAAGCATCACTTTTGCTGGGGCTCCGCTGTAACAAAAGCGAAGACGAGTATCTTCGCTGGGCACAAAGCTAAGACCGCCACAACCCTCGTGCTTTAAGACTCGAAGACCGCTCAATATCCTCACTGGATTCGGGGAACACGGTCGGGCTTGATTAAGACCGCCTCATAAGGTTGTGTAGAGGCGAAAACACAAGGGGTTCCCCGAGACGCGGCCGTCGATAAGAGTCGCCCCTGGACCAACTGAGACAGCAACGGAACGCATGCCAGAGAAGACTCGGGCAGCGAGTGAAATGGAGCTCTCAAATCTAATAACCCGAGACATGGACGACGACGATTTAGTTTAGCACTTGGGGGGCAACTTCCATGTGGAGGGAGAAAGAAGAGCACGAGGATCGAAAGTGCGAATGAGCGACCAAGAGAAGAGAGGCTCAGCCCGTCGCTTGTGGCGGGCGCGCCGTCCGCAAACGAGAAACACCGGACTCTTCTGTCGACTTTCTCCGCGGTTTCGCAACCAGCCCAATTTCTTCAGCTTCGACCCCGTCCTCTCATCCCCGCCTTCGCTGCTTCGTGCCATGATGATGGACGTGGACAACGTGCTCGATGAGCGGATCGACCCTTATGAGTTGGAGGTGCGTTTAGTTCCGCAGCACTTAGTTCTTGCCACTAGCCCGTTAACGAGAAGTTTTTAGAAACTATACGAAGCGTATCACGTGCAATGTCGGCGCGGTTCACCGAGTGCCATGGCTAAATTCAGTTACGCTCACGGTCTGGTTAAGTCGAACCTCTCCGATGTGCGTGATGGAGTCGATATCCTCGAAGGCAAGAACTAAAACCATGGACGATACAATGACGTGTCACTTTAGATCTCTTGCGAAACGATGAATCAGAGAAATCTCGACGCGACTATGTCTATTATCTTGCCATTGCCCACGCCCGCTTGAAGGTACAAGTTCTTAAAAGCTGTAAACACATTTTGAAGGAGTATGATCGATCCCTTGCCTACCTCGACATTCTGCGATCAACCGACGGAACGACGCGGCAAGTGAAGCATCTCCAGGATCTCATCGACGAGCGAATGAGACGAGGTACGCGTCTTTCATCAAAGGCAATACTAAACGTTAGCCTTCAGACGGTCTAATAGGAATGGGTATTCTCGGCGGAGGTCTCGCAGTCGCAGGCATTCTTGCAGCAGCGCTCATCTCGGTCATGCGACGCTGAGTTCTAAATTCACATTCCTTCCTGTACACAGTATTCGCCCTAGTGGCGGCGCATTCGATTCGTGCTTATGCTCAAGATGATGTTTGAGACGTTTGTCGGTAAAAACAAAATGAGTCAACAAGTAGATACACTGGATTGGGTGTCTTGTGCCAGTTCCCTCGAGATGCTCTTCTTTCGACGGAAACTTTCCAAACCGAGCTCGGTGAAACACTCGGTAGTGCATACAAATGAGGCCGACGCTTTCTAACGAATGCGACCTCACCATCATGCTCGACTTGTCCTTCTATCTGTAGGAATCAAAGAACGGCTTCACAAGTTGCTTTAAGAAATGCCACTTTAAAGCACGGCAGACCACTTTCTTCACTATCGTTGACAGTGGAAAGTCCCGCCATTGATGACTTGTTTTCTCGAGTCCTTGCGCATGTCTTGTGACGACTCATGGTCACGGGGTTCTGAGTTTACTAGGGTGTCCGAGCGATATGATAAGACGTTTCACACACACAAAAACATTCGTGACGATCTTTTCCTTCGTTAAGGGAGATCAAGAAAAAGAAATGCAACCAGACACGATAGAGATCAATTAGAAGAAGAGAAGTTTTGTTGAACCGGGATGGCGAGGTTTGTTTGGCACTCGGAATGGCACGGTGTACATCGGCCAGAATTCTTCAGTCTTCTAGAGGCGTTTGGTAGGACATTAGTTGCTCACCTGTTAATGGTGCTTAGCCTTGTCTCGGCGTTCTTGTTCGAGGATGGCGGCCTTCTGACCGTGATTCAACTTGAGAATCGCGTCAAGAGCAGGACCTATATTGGCACATTAGTTTCAGCTTGCAAGAATGATATCCCTTGTGGCCCATTTCATCGGCACGAGGCTTCTCCCATGTCTCAAAAACGTCGCATCCCAGCATTAATTTCTCATGGATAACTTTTCTAAGAAATTCTCACTTTGTCGCTTGTCGAAGCCGAAGCCGCCTTCAAGTCCGTCGAGGGCGCGCTTCTCAAAGCCAAAACCGCCCTCCATCGAGTTGAGGGCCCTCTTGTCGAATCCGAAACCGCCGCCCAGACTGTCGAGGGCGCGCTTGTCAAATCCGAATCCACCATCCATGGAGTCCAGCGCTCGTTTGTCGAAGCCGAAGCCGCCGTCCATGGAATCGAGGGCTCTCTTATCAAAGCCGAAGCCTCCTCCAAGGCCGTTGAGTGCTCGCTTCTCGAAGCCGAAACCACCGTCGAGACTGTTCAAGGCGCGCTTGTCGAAGCCAAATCCGCCGTCCATCGAGTCGAGGGCGCGTTTCTCGAAGCCGAAGCCTCCCTCCATGGAATTGAGGGCCTTCTGAAAACATAGGATAAACATATTGAGGGGTGCAGATTTTTGCACAAACGCACCCCCGCCCTTCCTGCAAGCGCGCGTATCTCGAAAGCAATCTAGAGAGACAGCTACTGCCGCTCATCATCCTCCGTTCTAGTGCGCGTTAGTATGCCTCTCGCAGTTCAAGAAATTACCTTGTCGAAGTGATGCTCGGGGAGAGAGAAGAGGTTGCGATCTCGCTTGTAGAATGCACTGAATCCGTCGCCGTCGAGTTGGTCGAGTGCTCTCTTCTCAAATCCGAAGCCGCCCTCCATAGAGTTCAGGGCGCGCTTGTCGAAGCCGAAGCCTCCTCCAAGACCGTTGAGGGCTCGCTTCTCGAAGCCGAAGCCGCCGTCGAGACTGTTCAGGGCCCGCTTGTCAAAACCGAATCCATCGCCGAGTCCGTTAAGCGCTCTCTTGTCGAAGCCGAAACCACCGTCCATTGAGTCGAGAGCGCGCTTCTCAAAACCGAAGCCTCCCTCCATGGAGTTGAGCGCCCGCTTCGCCTCTACAAAGGACACACACTCATTCCTCCTAATACATAAATCAACTTGTTTCAATTCGCCGCCCGCATCGAGTTTGTCATTCACGTCAACTTCAATAATTGATAACGTTTTCGCCGACAAGCTTACTAATCGCTGAGTAACCACGTCAGACCAAAAAACACTCAAAGCGAGGGAAAAACTCACCATTTGGTCCTTCAGCTGCCTTGGGTGCAACCTCTTTTGAGCTGACTGCGATGCACCAGGAACTCGCCAAGAGCAGCTGCAAGTCGTGGGAATCATTGCTTACTCGATAACTGCGTACCAGTGATGTGTGGAATCCTCGCCGATCGCCACTGTGTGACCCCATATTGAGAACTCTACAAAGTCAAGCCTTAGCGCTGTGATTTACAGTTCACGCGCCAAAATACCCGGCGGAAAAGAGTTTCAATGACGAGAAATAGACGGTGCCAGCGGCTTCAGACGAAGTCAACAAGGTAAAGGACGTCCTGAGCTGGAGCGGCCTTCTTATACCAAGTCGGCGGTAATTTCACGCGTAGGTTGAGAAGACGATTAAGAAATTCAAATTCAACCATCCTGCGTCAAAAGCTGACTGGATGATGGCAAGAAAAAACGAAGAGACGGGTGCTTTGAAGGACGAGGGGGGGGGGCCCTCAGGGAGGAGGCGAAGGAGAAGCGGCGGCGGTCTTCACCACGGCCAAAAATGAAGGTGTTATTTGGTGATGAATGCGAAGGAGGGAAAGAGACAATGTGCGGGTCCTCGCGGATGAGAAGACAGCCAAAGACCGCCGGTGAGAACAATGACGCAAGCAACGGAGGCGTGAAGCTGAAGGCGATCAAAATTAGTGCCAGACGGATTGGATCACAGCTTAATGGACTAATGCGTGAATTTTGAACGTAAGGCTACAACGACTCCAAGCGGCCAGCTTGGCAGTCCCGAAGTCGTATATCAAAACATTCGCTGAGAGTTCTCGTGCCCTCATTGGGGCTGAGACCACAAGCGGATATCCGTGTCTAATCGCGTGGACCCGCTGGTTTTTGCAATCATCCAGAATACCCGGTGAGAAAGGCCAAGTAAGGAATGAGTGGGTCGACGCCACGACGACGCCCACGCACAATAATAAACCAAATAGAGTTGTCGGCTCGACGACGACGACAACGGTGTTGTGGCGAAAATAAGGTCCACGCGCGTGTGTAGCCGGCGCGCGAGCGCCACCGCTGAAGCAATGGTCTCCCGAGGGGGAAACCCCTACTCCTTCCTTGCAGCTCGACAAATCTCATCCAACGACTGTTATGACTTCCAAGAAAAGGCCGTTGCTCTCTGAGACATGGATAAACAGTGGGCGCCGAAAAGAGCCGTGCATGAAGAGCCTGACCGGCACATTTCTAATGTCTCTCCCCCGACTCGCCCCCTCTCTACCGTGCTCCCCTCATCGGACAAGTGCATCAACAACAGGTCAACACAACCATACGACGGCTTAATGAGGCCAATTCGTGCCAGAGAATTCTCCAGCGATTCGTCTTTGCTTACAAAGAAAGGGAGTCTAGAACCTATGAGAAGTCCTTTCCGGCTGATGAGTGGGTGGCATAATGGCGCTTCATCGCTTTAGTAGCCGTCATCAACGCGTGAGGGCGATTATTTCGTTCGCGTTTCAAACACCCGGACTTTCAGGCTGGCCGAGGAAGAATTGAAATGGTCGGCGAATATAGCTCCGGGAAGGAAAATGAAGTTCTAGCTGTTCTCGAAACAGGGAACCCGCCCGACCTTCTTCTAGGAGTAGTCCAATTGATACGCTGGTCATGGGACGGAGGGTGGTGCGGAGTGCCCCTCGAGGTCGGTCCTCGGACTCCAAAGTTCTTTCTCCGAAAGTGAGAGGGCTCCACCCCCAAGACCTCCTAGGACCTGACAAGGTGTGTGGAGTCTAGCAAGGTGTGAAGGAGAGCGCCATGCCGTGACCATCAATCACCAACATCCACGCAAAACTGCGGAATATCGTCACCCTCTCAGATCCTCCAAACGGGACCCTCCAATTCCGCTCGAAATCCCTAAAATGTGCGACGATAAATTCTCGAAAAGGGTCCTGGCACGGGTGGCGGCATCGCCGGGTTTTGCCGCCTCAAGACCTAAATGCCATTTCTCGCGGCGGCGATACCGAAAATTCACACGAAATTTGCTTAGGCGCTCGTAGTGAAGGAATGAGATTAGTTGCAGAAAGAGAGAGAGAGAGGCTGGCCACGTCGAGAAGACAAGGGCATGCGCCAGCTTGCAGGAAATACCACGAAAGGGGAAGTAATCCATTCCACCCTGTTGCTGTGTCGTCTGAGGGCTGCGTCTCGTCTCGACCCCCACGAGAATGAATGCGACACTCTTCTTCAATTGGAAAGCGACACGCTTTTTCAGTCCGTGAACTTTTTGAGAGGAGCGAGATCGAACATTTGGGCTGTCACAGCAAAGCAACCAGACACGAGGCAATTTCCTTCACGAAATTCTCGGAATAAAGGGAGCAGAGCCGTGCATGGTGCAGTTAGTCAAAGACATGAGAAGAGATAGAAGACGTCTCGAAGGAGTACTAGGCGGGGGAGACTGCAAAGAGCGTTCACCGCCGCGGGGCGGCTACGAGGACGAGGGAAGTGATGGCACGCAGAAGGAATAGGCCCTGGAGTGTGACGATAAGCACTTTCGTCTCAGTGACGAAGATGGCGACGACGGCGAGGAGGGAGGCTTGAGTCGTCTCCTGCGTCCTCGCCACAGCGACTCATTTCCCCGGCGGGCCGACGGCGAAATGTCGCGCAGACGCCACAACACTCCTCCCTTTTAAATTACACCGAAACATTGCTGCGCACGCAAATCAACGACCCATTCTGACAAATCCACGGCGAGCCTATTCCTGAAAGAACCTGAAAACATCGCCCACGTCTTACCCGTTCCTCGTGAGTCCGATCCGGTCACGTCTTCAAGACATTGACAAGCCTTCTAAAGAAGTAAAAGGAAGGAACTACAAAAAGAGATCATAACGAGTCGGGCAGTTACCAAAGCATACGTGAAAACTGAGAGCTTCGCGGATCACATGTAGCTTGACCTTCTTCGCGCTACTTCGAATGTGAGGGATATGGGCGACGCATCATTCGACACTCACACGGGATGTTTCGTGGATAGAAAGTGAGCTGACACATGAGACGAATGTTTTCTTTCGACGACTCATCCATATCGTCGTCGTCCTCTTTCAAATGTCGCGCTCGAGAGGGATTAGGCGGAGGAAGAGCGAGCGTAGGCGTTCACCTTCTGAGAGGGCCACCCGGAGAAGATGGAATGCACCGAGGACACTCTTCGTCATCTCGTGAGCTCGTGAGGAAGACCATTCTCCAACCACGGCCACCCTCCTCGTTCTCTCCGCGCCAATAGCACGCTTTTATTGACTTCATTTGGAAGCCTTCGAGGCAAGCAAAAAATTATCTTGTCTGGATAGCTTGCGAGCAGGACATGAGTTGTGCGCTGCTCGTTCTCAGAAGGAGATGCTCGCGTATGTTGTTTGCAAGTGACGACTCGCTTTTTCCGGGCACGCAGACAGAGAAGGGCGACTTTGTGACGCATCTAGTTAGTCAAGACCCAGGGCTTACGGTAAAAGTGCGACCAGCACAATGCGCTCCTTGGAAGGAGTAAACGACGCCACGCCGTCTAAATGCTAATTCCCGGACTGCTGCCTTCCCTCGCCTTCTTCCTCTTATTCTTGTTAGCTGTTGAGCCTTCTTGTCATCAGCGGAAGGCCAGGACAAGCCCCGGTAAACGCGGAACAACGTAGACAGACGCATCCCGTCGAGAACCAACTAGAGAGGGAAGAGAGGCACACGCTTAACAAAACAAAAGAAGCAAAACAAAGCATGTCCGTAGGGGAACATCTGAAGGGGAGGAGAATGGCGAGGGTCGACGCCAGGCCGCTGGCAGCTCAAGTGGGTTGAGCATTGGTCAAAGCCGTCGCACTTCGTTTTCGAGGCAGCACTAACGAATGCTAAAGCGCATTGCTTTTTACTCACTGGCACATAAACACAAGGTCGACTCGTGTGGCATTTGCCCCTTCTCGCGCGCGCATCCACTCAGATGGAAAAGGCACGAGGGGCGAATAAAGAGCTGTGGTCGACAATCCCCGAGGCTCTCTCTGCCTCGAGTAAATGGATGACCTTACAAGAAGGAGGGACGAGTGTAAGCTGGTTTTGGGCGTAGGCAGTGAGTCAGTACAGAATACTGTCCTTCATTTCACCTGTTCTCTAAAAGAATGGGGGTGGCTTCTAGTTGATTGAAATCGTCGCAGCTGCGTTCTTTCGTCAAAAAGGATTTTTACCAGTTTTATTCGATCGAAGCAATTGCGTCATGATTGACGCCGATGTACAGAAGCACTGGAAAGAAGTAAGAAAACAATTTCTCGAATATCGGCTGCCTTCAGTTTTACGAGACTGGATTCTGATGAAGGCAAGTGTAGATGAGAACTGATGTTTTATCGCAGAGAAGTTTTCGCATGCTCCTGACGTGCATATGTTCCTCGAAAGGTGGACTCGTTTGCTAATCGTGCATATTTTCGAGAAGGCAAAATAATTGCATTCGCCCACTGGGATGTTTCGGAGAATCTCTCGAAGAGGGCAATGACGACGTTTAAGGGCTTGTTGTTCTTCGGTTATCTCTCGCTTTTCAGTCGTTTTGAAGCTTCCTGGTTGCCGTCACTCATACGTCCCAGAAATGTTGACAACCGGGTGACATCCAAGTGTTTTGAGAACTCTTTTCACTCAAATGGGCGTGTGGGAAACACTCACGGCCCGAGTGTGCGAGTGGCCCGACGGGCGTTGCTGATCGTTCCCGTGTACTTCCAGGCACTTCCAGGAGTGGCCTCTTCTCTGTGAAGAGAGGGGCGAATTTCATTGGTGACGAACACGCGCCGATGGCCTCATCCGTTTGCCTCCCAGCAGTTCTCGGACTTTGGCCATAAGTCTTTGCGTTTGCACATTTGCAGTCGTTGAGCGGCTTTTGAGCCTGGAAACCCTTGAAAATGTCGAATATCGAGAGCATGCAAAGCGATGTTGTAGGCGATGAATCAAGCACCGCGTGACGGGAGCCGGACCTCTGAGAGGGCCGACGGAGGATCGGGCGAGGCGCTCGTTGAGGGCCATGTCGCCTCTGAATGGAACAGGCCAGAGCACAGGCGTCAACGCCGTTACGATCCGAGCCGCCGGGTCTGTCGCCCCTTCTCCTCCCTCGCAGTGCCTGAATTTCAAGTCCAAGGGCGTCGTCGTCGTTGGAAGGAAAGAGAAGACGACGGCGAAAACGAGGAAACGTGTGTGTGTGTCCAGGTGGTCGTCGTCGCGCTTTCACCTTACGTGGACCGGCGTCTCCGCCCTCTGTCGCCTTCTCACGACCTCTTGTGGCCTATTCACCCTCAGACGAGGGAAATCAAAAGCTGTTTTCTCAATCAACGCTGCATATTGAAGCGGAGAGCTAGTGGATGGTCTGATGCACTACGTTTTCTTGCTGTTTAATGCGTTGGCACTACAACTGGCAGGCAGCTCCTTCTCGCCGGATTTCAACCGATTTCTCATCCAGCTCTATGGCCTCGAGGCGCAGCGCCTTTTGGAAAGACTCGATTTCCGAGAACAAGGCAGCTTTGGAGGAAGGGAGGAGGCGAACGAGACTATTAATCATGATGTAAGTTGTCATTTTCGATGGCTTGATTATAGGTTTGCCATAGCCCGTCGTCATTGTGCACGGCATCACAAACACAGCAAGTCGTTTTGAAGCAACGCGCACTTTTCTTATGAGACGTGGCTACACAGATGCTGAGGTTTAAAGAAAGGAAAAAAGAGAAACTTCTGCAGATCTATGGAACGACTTATGGAGGCGGACCGGAGTCTTCACTTATCTTTGTAACGCTCAAGTGTCAGTACATGAAACAGGCAGGTGTCACATTTCGTATGAAGAAAAAGAAATGGTGGTGATGTGTTTTTGGCTTTCGTCGAAACCGCCGAAGCGGTCAAATCAAATCAGAAAGCCGGTGTGCTTTTCAAGTCACTGCAAATCGAAAATGCCTGAGGCCGGTCCTTCGAAACTGGCGTGGCAAGAAAGAACAAAATTGAACATGAAAAGTTGCAGGTGCGGGCGCTGATCTCGGCGGTGTATTTATATACGAACCGAAAGGTTGACGTGATCGCTTACTCGATGGGTGCACCGATTGCCCGCGGTGCAATCCTTGGAGGCTTTTGTGATTCGGAAGACATTGGCAGGCCTTTGACCGAGCTGGTACGTTGGTCATCGAATCTGCTCAGAAACCAAAATCTTCTTCGAGTTTCAGGTCGACACATTTGTTAGTGTGGCGGGTGCTAACTTCGGCTCATCGCTTTGCTTTATCCCATTGGCAGTTTGCAACTCGGACAACGGCCTTCACTGTTCATCTCGCATTCTGGTAGCCCTCCTCAATCTCACATCAGTTTGCACAGAAAAGGCTGAATGACCAACCAGCCCGCTATGAAGGTGCATACACTTATGCCATTTACAGTAATGCCGATGACAAGGTTACCTTTCGTCTTTCATATGATCTTGCGTCTCGACAGGTGGGCTCCACATGCTGCGGTCACCTGTGCTCCGACTTGCCTCACGCCAACGATGTTTTCAGACTAAAAGACATGGGCCATGACGATGTTCGTTAGACTAGTCTTCAAGAGCTTCTTTCTTGCAGGTGATGGACGGCTCCATACCCCTGCAATACCTTCTAGTAACCGAGCATCGTCCGAATTTGCCATACCTTCAGAAGTTTATGTGGACAAAACAAGACCAAGACAAGAGCTACACACTCTTTAAATTCTTTTCATAGAGAAAAACTGTAAATATGGTGCTCTCGATTAGGGAAATGGAGGAAAGCATGAATATAAAAACTCAATCGACTCGCAAGGCACAAATTGAGTCAAGCCTCGACAGTCGTTGCTGTCAAGAGGCGCCAGAGACGCTGAGTAATGAGATTTCCGTCTGTCCGCTTCTTCTTCGGCGACCCGGCGGCCATGCTCGATTCTAATTCTTGCCAGTTTCTATGCCTATTTTTATGTCGCATGTCAAGCGATGCCCCTTGCACCATAAAGACATTTGCCATGGCGATCTTTTGCCGCTTTCCTCAAAGAGAGAAAGCGCACGTTATTGAAGTTTGCGTTGGCCAGTCTATGTAGCCTGGATCTAGCCTCAAAGAAAGAAGATGAAGAACTCTCGTAGAGCGTAAACGAAAAGGACAAGACACACAAGAAGAGAAGAAATCGTTCCACCCCTGGAGAGCCGGACTAATTAGTGTCACATTTACTATTCGGCCGAGCTTGCTGCGACGCGATGTCGATGCTGTCCTTTCAGTGACCTTTCCTTTCTTGAGCGGAGCACACGCTCAAAGAGCATTTCGAGTGTTACTATTTCACTCTCTTCTACACCTGTTCCGAACCTTTTAAAATGCCAAAGGAGAGCTAAAAACGGGGACCACCACTCCGTTGGTGGCGGGATTTATGGCTCACTCGGCATCCGATTTCATTCCGCGAAGCGCTCTCCAGCCCCCTCGACGACCGATTTCTTCCAATTCGCCTCCTTTGTAGTCGCGCGATTGCTTTTCGAGAGACCAAAAAGCGTGCGCCTCCCCTCGTCGTCTGCAAGGGTCTGAAACAATGGTCCTCGTGCTTCGCATTCCTTCTTGCATGGCCGAACCTTTGCGTGGCATCCGCGCCTCGGACTCGCTGCCATGCAATGTCGTGTGACTAGCCGTTCCCTTCAAGAAGCCTTCGATGTGTCAGACGATGCACTCGGCGCCGGCGACGGCTCGACCCTCGGCCCATGGCTCGCCAGTCAGCTCGAGTCTCGACGATGAGTGCCATGCAGAGCCGACTTTCGCCGACTCCTCCGAGTTCTACTGCTGCATATTCTCATCCGTTCCCATAAAGGTATCCATCTGTGAATGCCTAAGACTTCTTTAGAGAGGAGCCGTGATTGTGTGCATTCTCACCGCCATCCAACTCATCGTCCACTTCTTCGTCTTTCTATTAGGATGCGGGGTCACGTTGGCTCACGTCGTCTTAGCTATTCTCCCTATCGTCGTCGGCTCCGTCGTCGTCTCCCTCACGTTCTACGGCATAAAAATCAATGACGGCATCTGTCTCAGGCCGTTTCTTGTCTATCAGGCAAGTCGCTCTCAACACCAACTCAATAATGGTCTTCGGTTGTAGATTTGCGGAGTGTTTCTCTTCTCAGCCCTCCTTGCCATCCACCTGCTACGCCACCTCACCGGAAACGACGCACTCTCGACGGCCCTTTGGCTCTACGAGGAGCGCCTTTTTGACGACAACGCCTTCAATGGTCTGTCCCCCCACTCACTCCAGTCTACCTAGCGAGAATCGACTTTCAGAGACGTATGAGAAGATCGGGTTCGGAATCTATTTACTGGGTAACCTGGCGATAAACCTCGTTTCGCTGCAGGTCGGCTTCGGCTGCTATACGTATCTCGAGAATTATCGACAGTTCTTGTTTTCTGATATCACAGATGTCTAGCCAGATAGTGATCGTTGCTTTTATTGAAGCGGTTATGTACAGACGACAAGTGAATATCAGAAGAACCTATGGCATCCATTGCTCATGACCCTTTTGTGTCACACACCCGACATCAATACCCGGTATCTATTTTAGCAAGACAAATAAAAGAAAGAATCGGGATAGTCTGGCCTCACTGCACCTATATACCCGGCTATCAAAGGATTGAGACTAGAAGAAGAACCAACGAACAAGGGTGCCCAAGGCATAGACACCACCGATGAGGAAGAGGGCCGTGAGAACGTTCTCGAGGCGCTTCCGCTCCTCGGCCACTTCCTTCTCCAAGCGCGACTTCTCCGATTCCAGCTCCTTGACACGCTCTTGAAGACGATCTTTCTGAAACCACTTCGTAGAAAGACGAAAGTGAAAGCTGTCTCACCATTGCTCGGAGATTCGCATCGAGCACCTTGGCGGGCGCCTCCTCGACGAGTTGCTCGACGGTGTTGAGAAGATCCTCGACGACGTAGTTCGGCGCACTCCGCGACAACACCACGATCTCGCGACAGAGCGGACATGGGATGAGCTAAACAAATTGGAAGCTGAAGAAAGTCGAAAGACTCACGGCGTTGCCGTTGAGTCGCTGCGAGGGCTCGATGTGCATGAGGCACTTGCGACAGAACGTGTGGCCACACGTCAGTATCAGAGGCGCCTGAAGTAAAAATCGATTTGAAAAAGAAAAGAAGGGTAACCTTATCGTAGATGCTGTAGCAGATGGGACAGCAGAGGACGGAAGAGTCGATGAGCCAGCGATCCGCGCCTTCCACGTGTTGAACCGGGCACTGAACCTGATTTCGTGAACAAAACGAAGTTGTACCTTGTTCTTTGACGAGCGCTTCGTCAGGAAATTGAAAGCCGAACGAAAGAAGCTCATCGTGCAGTAGAAGACAGCCAAAAAAGTGAGGACGAATACGGAAACCCTGGAAACGAGCGGCATCCGGAACGCGGAAAACGAAAAATCGCACTTGATGCATGCTTTTAGCGCAATCTTGGTGTTTTGAAAAATGGCGAGCGCGATTCTCGTGTGTCGAGTTTGTTCCACAGCTGAAGCTTTGCCTGCTCATGATGCAGGCTGCATGCCCCTTTGCGATACTTGGAAGAATTTTCTGTCCGCTTGTTTCTTTGAGAGCTTGACGAAGAAGATGAAAAGGAATCGATCCGCATATGCCCACTTCCTCCAGTTTCGGGATTCGATGCCTTCCGCGATAATGCGCCCTCGCGTGTTCCCATTCACCATTTACTTTTTCTTGCCATGAAGTTACAGTTAGTTTTGAAGGAAATGATAACGGCATTGCGGAAGAAGCTCGGCGGCCAAGGCCCCGAGCCTCTGCCTCATCAGATGCCCGCCGGGGTGCGACCAATATCGCAGGAACTGCAGAAGAAGTATGCTAAAGGAGTTCAATACAACAGTAAGTAACCGGAGAACACCCTTGAAGAGCAATTTTTAAGTGAAAATTGTTATACGGGGAGACAGAAATGTCGGCAAGACGTGCCTTCTCAGACGCCTTCAAGGCCAGGGCTTCCAGGAGGAATATGTTCCCACTGAAGAAATTCAGGCAAGTCACTGTGAGGCAAAGACCCTTTCTCTTTTCAGGTTGCGAACATTCACTGGAATTATAAGGCGACGGACGACGTCGTGAAAGTGGACGTATGGGACATCGTCGACCAGAGTCGGATCAAACGGGTCAAGAATGACAGGCTGAAGTTGGCCAACGGCGAAGTTGATGTTTGTTTCAAGTCCCAAACACATGAGAGATGTTTTTAGTATGAAGAAGCGGTATGTGATGCGAGGTTCGTCGACGTTTACAAAGGCACAAACGGCGCCATCTTCGTTTTTGACATCACAAAGAATTGGACTTGGGACTATGTGGTCCGAGAGATGGAGTCGGTAAGATGATCGTCCTCATTCAATTACTCTCTTCAGGTTCCTGCTCATATTCCTGTACTCATTCTGGCGAATCGACGAGACATGGGCCATCACAGACAAGTGACAGACGAGCAATGCGCCTCCTTCGTCCATCACTTCAATTTGTGAGTTGCAATTCCTTTCTGACGGGAAGGGCAACTACATTCGAGCAAAACTTGTTCACGTGTGCCGCCAACGATTCCCTTTTCCTCCTTCTCTTCCTGCCTCTCGCGCCTCTGTCAGCGTGACGCTCAGCTGGTTTTCCACAAGGACGAATAGGGCTTATTATTAGGAGCGCCTTTCATGCCTCGTGGCGCTACTCCATTCGTCTGACCCTTTCTTATCGGACTGTGTTATCGTGTGGTGGGAAAGAGAGGGCCAGTTCGTGATGAGCGCTGTCGGCGTGCTGCCCGCCTTTCTCACTCCCTCACCCTTCATGAACTATCCCTGGCTAACTGTTCTGCGTCACACATTCGCCCTCTGTCTCTATGCGCTGGCGTTCGTGCAATGGCCCGGCCACTGGCCTTCGGAGTGGACCTCGTCGCCTCACTTTCCCGTCGCCCAGTTCACCCTCTCGTTCTGGACCGCCTGCTTCTTCCATTATGTCATTTCTGCTGGATATATTAGCATTCATTGGCGGACACTTCGATTAGAAGCCAAAGGATGGATGGCAAAGGCATCAAGAAGAACGAATCGTGTGCTTCAACTGCTTGGTCTCATCATTGCCGCCGTCGCGATAGCACAGTCTCTGGCCATGAAGGCGATTGCTGAGAACTTATCGTGGATGCACGAAGACTCATCGGTGAACATGGCCATCAACCTCCTCTACATGGACATACTTGTCGCAACCATTCTCTTCTTCTTCATTTTCATTCGCCTGGCGCTAGAGCCGGCCGGCGTCTCAAAGCGCCACCATGAGGATCCAAAGCGGCCGGCGGCAGTCGCCACTCCACAGCTTGAACGTAAACAGCGCGACAAGCCTCGTCTCATTTCTAACGAGCTGAGTGCGTGCTCGATCTGCCTCGGAGACTCCGTCGCCAACCGTGCACTTCCTTGTGGTCATGTGCTGTGTTGTTGCTGTCTACGGCAGATTTCTATAAGATCCGAGCTCAACTGCCCATTTTGTCGCTGCCCCTTTGAAGCGGTGTGGATCGTAACACCAATTCCCGATGAAGTTGTGTCTCCATTTTTCTGTTGTCAGACCTCAACAGGTCCGTCTTCTGTCCAATGTGATGGGGACGAATCGAGTTCCTTCACGTCTTCTCCTGATCCAAGCCGCCAATACATGGAAGCTTTCGACTCTGAGGATTCTGTCTAGTTTCTCATGGGGAGGTCTCTCAACTCAGGCATACTTGAAGCAATTTCACTTTCAATGGAATCTCAAAGCAGCATGTGATTTGTGCGCATACGAGTCTTACATTTAGCGACAATAAACAGGTCTTTGATCAGGCGTGACATCTGACAGAAAGATATCGCTTGGGAAGAGAAGCATCTGGAGGTCATCGTTTTGCAAACAAAAGAACAACAACAAACAAAATGGTAGACGAAAGCATGTTTTAGGAATTCGCCAAGTCCGGATGGTGCACCACGCGCTCGTTTTGCCTCGTCATCTATGCGGAACGCCTTCGGTCTCCGACTCGTCCACCTCTTCTTCAACATCCCCTTCCTCTGCTTGCAACGCGAGACGTTGAAGCGGCAACTGGAGACGAATCGTCTGGAAATTTTGTCGAGCTACGAAGAACTGGATATGTATCAAGAGACTAATGAAGCAGACTATGACAGGTTGTTGATACATATATCTTCTTGACCAAGTCCTCAGGTTTATCGATGCTCTTTCTGCAAGACGAAGAGCTACGGCGGAGCAGAATGCGCCAACACCGACAGCCCCAATGCCACAAAAACCATCAACTCCTACTACACCAACAAGACTACCACCCGCTGTTGGAGTTTCTTCTCCTACTCCTGTTCCGCCAGCTTCCTCCATAACGAATTCTGTGGTTCCAGTCAAAGCAGCTTCTACAACTAGTCATTCTCCAAGTAAGAAGAATTCCGCTTTCAAAAGCGATTGCAGGTGCAACTTCATCCGATGGTCGGCGAGGTTCCTTTGAAATTGTCGGCGGCGATGAAAGCATCGATCAGTTCTTGGAGGACGCAAACACTCAAAATGTACAAAAAGTAAAACGCCTCAGTCAGCAAAGATCAGCCAGTGACGAGTTCGTTTCTCTATCTTATTTCTCACAAATTTCTTCAGTGATGATTCGAAGCCCGTCGTGGCTACCTTCGAGGAAGATTTTGCCAGCGATGACGAATTTCAGCATAAAATGAAACAATGGGTGCCTCCGCAGAAGCCATTGAAACTTGAATTAAAGACACCAGAACCTCAGCCGACGCCGGTTACTACAACTCCTGTTGGTAGGAAAGCGCTTCAAACATACCCTTCTTAGCCTACAAAGTTCGACTCGAAGAAACGTCAGAAAATAGTGCGTCGTCGGACGCCGAGGCCTCACAAAGGGAGGCTGAACCTACGGCGAGGTCTCACAGCCGAGAAGGGTCGACGCCGGTGAGTAAATTTGTGCATCCAAACTTTCCAGGAAGCTCCATCGGTGATTATGCCATCTGCCGTATCCTTTACCGCAGACGACCTGGACGCTTGGCTAGGAGGACCCAGTGAGGGAACAGCCAAGGTATCTCAAGAAAGCCTTCTCATTCAAGTTTTTTTTTTCAGAAAAGCAGCCCTCTGTCAGGCTTTCTGGATTCAGATGGCGAAGAGATTGGCGTTAAAGTTACTGTCGAACGGGAACCTTCCCCGACTCCAGAACTAGTAGAGCCTCCTCGCCTAAAGTCACACAGAAAGGAGACAAAAAGTCCAAAACCTCAGGGATCACCGGTTGAAAAGGTCTGTTTCACAACACCACAAACTTCACGAAAATGCACGCTGCAGGAAAAGAAAGTGAAGAAAACAAAGAAGAACACGAGCACTAAAGAGGCGAAGGACTCGGCTGATGAGCAAAAACCACGAAGACAGAAGAAGACCGGAGAGCCAAAAGACGCACGAAATGCCTTAGAGGAGTTTCTCGGCGGCACGCCTGAAGCTGGCACGTATGATCCACTCTAAAGCCATTAACTTAATTTATATACAAAAAATTTAAACGACCGTAACACTTACAAAGCACCTCTCCACTTAAGCTATTAGTCGTTTCTGATGACTGTCTGTTCAAAAGGCTATTATAATTCATACGGATGTGGTTGTGAACGTTACGCTCTTGTTGCCGACGTGAATGCCAACCTGCCCTAGAACTGGTGTGAAATCTGTAACCTTTCTGCAATATGTGGTGCAACTTGATGAATAAAAATGTCAGCAATCCTTATGAAGAAACATCGGGAGTCGTTGTCAAAGAGACAGTGGCAAAGCGAATGACGTCTGAGATCAGCAACAAACAAAGAGGATATTCTCGTCGATGGTGTTCCGAGGTCGCTGAGCACAATCCGCCGTTCCTCGCCGAGTTCGTCTTTCCTCGCTCCCGTAAATAACACAAAGACGACTGGCTGGCGGAGACGAGCGCCGCGGCGACCGGAGAAGAAGAAGCAGCGAAAGAAAGACGGAGGGCGAAAAGCGCTTCTCGACGCGTTTGTCCTTTTCGCAATGTGTCGCGATGAACTGGCCTCGAAACTTTCGATAATGAATTTCGAATTCTTTTATTTGCCTTACGGCATTCTGTTCTTTCCTTCTTTCTGACGTTGTTTCTGACCTCTGACGACTTTCTGACTAAAGCCCTTACGAGGCATGTCGTCATACGTAGACTTTGGCTGTCATAAAAGAAAAGCGCGCGAGAAGGCCGTTTCAAATGCGGTCGAGGGCGCGCTTGTCTCGAATGGTTGCCGTGCTTTCCGTGTCCAGCCTATGACAAGGCAGTTTCTCCTCCAGGGGATGCACACATACACACGCCCCCCCCCCCCTCCACCTTCTCTCGCCCTTCCTTCCTCCTTCTTTGCTTTCTGCACAAACATGTGCCATGTGCCCCCTCTCCAGTGCCGCCTAAGGTCCCTCTCTCAGCCGTCCTTATCCGTGATTTGGTTCTCTTGCGGGCCGAGTCTCGGAGTCAGGATTGCCTTGCAAGTTCTCGCCCTCTTCAGCTGTTCACACACAGGCACAGCAAAGAGTCGATCGGAAAGGGGGTGTTGAGCCGCCAGATAGGGGAAGGGGCGCGGCGAAACGGCGCCCTGTCTCCAGCCCCGCCGACGTCGTCGTCGTGTACAGGACGCTTCATCGACAGGGAGTGAGAGTCTTTTAATTGTGATCTCTTCTGTTTGCTCTCGTCCTCGTCGTCCACGCTTTCGCGCACTCGGCCTCCCTCGCGCCCGCGACGAGTTGTCTGTCTCGACCACCAAAGTCTGCCTGGTGTGCCCCATAAACTCTCTTTTTGCAGATTCTCGTCGTATGCACGACATTGTGGCCGCTGAAGGCGCCATCCACAGACACGAAGCAGGCGGTTTCCTTGGTAGGTCGCCCTTGCCGCCCCCTCACCCTCTCTTCGCATACACGGCTTATCAATCCACAATCAATAGTGTTGAACTCTGTTTTCGATGGGAAGGAACGGCTGGTGTCTGCCTTGTCGCTTCGCATTTTCTTATTGAAACTGTTCTTTGCTCAGGACACGTAGGCAATTTCAACCTCAATAAAACAAGGAAGACCGAATTTTTACAAATTTTTTCATAACTGGATATGCCACATTTCAATGTCCACGGTAGAGGATCTCGTTAAAACGAACGGCATATGCGAGGTTGGTCCAGTGCGGGTTCGAGTCGAAGGCCCTCGTTGAGGCGAGAGGGTCCCGACGCGACCTCCTGTCTATGGTGGGGGCGACGAGGGGGCGAAGGCGAACGGCGTTGGGGCGGGGAGGGCGGCTCGCGACAAAATGATTGCTAACCCGCAGCGGGAGCGCCTGCAAGTTGTAATCTCCGCTTCCGCCGCGTTCAGCGCATGCGGCTCGCTTTTCCTCTTCTTAATTCTTTTCTTATGTCATTGTCTGCTAATCAAGTGAGAGGCGCTGGTGATGTCATCTGATGCAAGCTGATGTGAAGTGAACCTGCGCGTCTTTCGTTTGCTCTACGAAATTCGTTTACTGCAGCATTTATAGCCCATTGTGCGTGAATCATTAGGCCGCGCTTCTCCATTACCCGTCTAAATGATCATTCACAGGCTGAACGAGTCAGTTCAGGTCTTCTTCGGTTAGCAGCGGAATGGATCGCTAATCGAATGGCCTTTCTCAAGCGAAAACGCGTCAAGTTCAGCGTTGATGTGCAGGTTCGTGGCATGCTTTTCGAAAACAACCACTCAAATCTTTGCGAGCTAGTATCATGTTTTATGTCTTCAGGTTTGCCACCTCAGCGATGTACCCCTCATAAACGCCGTCCTGTTTGTGAAGCTGAGATTGCTGGATGGAGGCACCTTCGAGGGAACAACGGAGAAGGCCGAGGTAGGAGACGTTCACTCATTCCACTTGCACACACGCCACTTTACGTTGATCGCATGCATTTCTGATTACGGAGATGAAAGTGCAAGGAAAGGGGAGAAGGAGAGAATGGCAACGTGTCGCTTGCAGGTGAGCAATCACTCGGTGGCCTGGCAGAAACGCTTCAACTTCATGTGCCGAATTGGCTCCGATCCTGAGACGGGCATCCTTGAGAGATGCCAGTGTCGGGTGTCCGTGCGAAAGGTGAGTCGATGACGATTATGATGACACATTTCGCAATCAATTCTCTTTCGAGAATTTGGGTTTTCCATGCTGAGGCCTATAATCTGTTGGCGCTTTCAGGAACAAAAGGGAGGCAAGACTTTCGAGAAAGTCGGATACGTTGACGTGAACTTATCGGAGTTCGCCGCCTCTGGAGTTGAGGGCATGAATCGCCAGTATCTTCTTGACGGCTACGGACCCAATCAAAGACTCGACAACTCGAAAGTCTCCCTCAAGGTCACGATGTCACATCACAGCGCCGACCCGCTCTTCAAAGTGTGAGTTGGTTCTTCTTCTCCGAGGTTTGCACGTCATCCATGGAACGGGGGAACGCAACATTCAAGTTCCATGGAACAAGAGGCTTTTTGGAAAAGAACGTAGTTTATCAACCGAGAAAGAAAGCGCCCCTGCAGATTGATCCGCATGACGAGCTGATCCCTCGGGAGTGTCTTTGTGCATATTCCAGAAGGGAAATTTCCATGGGGAGGAAGACAGATTAGAGTGAAAAGACGATGAAGAGCGCTTTCAGACCCCACACTGTGAACGGCTTCGGGCCTCGAGAAGTGGACGACAAGCAGTTGAATCCCATTGGAAGGAAGGCCCCAGATCCGTCGTCGTCAGATGACGAAAAGCCTGTAAACTTCCGTGAGCCAGGTTTGAGTTCATTTTCTCCTTCTGAAGTTGCCCTTTCTCTTCAGCGCCAAGCATTGCAAGCGAACTAGACGACGATCGAAGATCGGGAGCGCTGAGACGCTTCAGCCAAGACCGTTCTTTACCGAAGAACCTTCAAGAGTCACGGATGGACGCTGAACTGGTCGTGAACGACGTGCTGAGGGGGACACGTTTGAGCGACGAGGGCGCCACGTCAGGCGGTCTGGCCCTCTACGTGAGTCAGGATGGCGAGGCGCGTCTTTCAACGGCGCCGCTGCCTCAGCGGCTATTCCAGAAAGTACAGATTGCCGATTCTCCACAGACCAAATAATACTTTTTGTTTGTATTATATTAGAAACCCTTTTTAATTCCTCGAACGTGGTAGCAGCTCGTGTGCAAGTGTGAATATCTTTGTCCTTGGATAATGTCACTCTGTCCGGATGCCAACACTTCATCGCCGGCCTTACTTTGTGATGAGTTGGATTTGCCAAATTTTGGTCCTTTTTCGTAACGGTCTCATTGTGTGAGTGATTGCTATACCGTCATTCTTTCGAGTAAAGAGGCCCAGAGTATTCGAAAATATACGAAACTAATAATCGAAAAAAGTTTATTCCTCTATAAGCTAATTCTTTTATTCGAACGAATGTCTTCTCTGAGAAAAATGAGCTGTTCAATCGTGCATTTCGGCTTTTTCTTTTTTTTTCCTTCTTTGCTTCCAAATATGTGTCCGTAGTGCACTTCGTTGATTTTCGGGTCTCTTGAGAACTTTTCCGTTTTCTGTACTTCTCTTTCAACACTTGAGTCATATGCACGTTCCACAAGTCTCGTTGGCCTCTTCTTCTTCGACGATCGAATAGTTGTTGCTAACTAAATCTGGCGAGCGTCAGCACACAGAGACGCAGTAATTATCGGCGATAAATTCTCGAGAGAAGAGAAGTGCTTCTACACAGAAGAGAACCCCGCGAAGAAGTCTCCAAAGCAGGGGACTTTGTTTTGGCTGTTGCTTTAGTGCTTCGAGAAAGGCGCGAGAGACGTGGAAGAAGCGTCCCACGCGTCGTTGGAGACGCCGTCGACGAGCCTCCGACGACTTTTTTTCGTGAATCCAGGACGACGCGTTGAAGTAGGGCCACATCGATTCGGTGTGTTGCTAAGCAAGTAGGCGAGCACAAGGCAGCGAAGGAGGGAGGCAGGAACAGAGCCACGAACAAGGAGAGGCGGAGGGCCGCTGCCCCAACGGCCATCACAGCATTCAGAGGAGTCCAGAATCGCCCCATCGACTATGCCGGGCGCCCAGACTCAGCAACCGATATCAGGTGGGACTCCGACCTCCTCGACGATCTCTGGGAAGGCCTTCCGGTCACCTCGGATACCTCGAGGCGGCATGCATTGTTCTCGAGACTTTTGTCTTTCGGTGGATGTGAGCGTAGGCCGAGGACGAAGTGGCTGGAAGGAGTCAATACTCATTTCTCCTCTGGCGTTTTCCTTTCACTCTTATGTTCATTACCAGCGGTCTCGGGTGAAGGGGAACCAAAAATTAAAAGCCCTAGATGTACTTTACTGGTATTGCGAAAGTGCTCCAGAGTAGTGATCATATGGTTTCAGGTTACACGGGCTACCAGCCAGGCTCCAAGTGGCAAGTTGGAGGCAAGAACACGGCCGTCGCCAGCACCGCTGCGGGAATGGAGAACACCATGAGGTGAGATCAGCTTGGAATTTTGGTCGTTGGTAACGTTGCTAAAACTTTGTCAAGCACCTCACTTTGCTGTTCGAGTATCGTTTTCCCTCCCAAAAAGTTGTGTTCCCGACACGTGATAGGGGCTAGCGCGAGCTCTCGCGACGACGTTCAAAATCCCTTCATATCGGAAGCAATTTTCTCAAAAGCTCCGCCGCTGCCCACGGCTTCAGAGGGAGGGAGAGAGAAGCCGACTCAATAGGCTTTCTAGCAGCATAAGTGGATTCTTATGCCAAAAAGTAGAGTAAAGAAAAAGTATAACGCACGCTTGACTGGAGGTTTTTAATGTTGGTTTGAAGGAGCGCATATGACTCAACCGCACGTTCCATTCAGCAGGTTTGTTGACTTGAGCAGCCCAAACGTTCACAATTAGGCTGGATCTCAGCTTGGAAACGCCGCACAAGGCGAATTCAACCGAACCCGGACACATTTCGTCGACGGAGCGACAGATTTACAAGGCGGTCCTTATCATAACCAAGTCCAGCAACAGTTCGAGGAACGGCAGCAGTTTCTCCAAGACGAATCCAGGAGGTTTCCACAAAACTTTGGTTATGCCAACGGCGGTGGAGCGAACGCTTACTCAGCGACACAAGTTTCTCGATCTACTGGAGCAAGAGGAGGTGGTGGCGGCGGCGTTGCTGCAGGTGCTGATGGAGCTGGCACCTATCACTTCTCGTCGTCCACCCTTGCCTCCGGGGACCGCAAGTCGCGACATTCAAATGGTCTACCGGCGCCTTACCCTGACTATGAGAGAATGAGCGGCATTATTCGAAATCCGCAGGCGGACGAAGCACTTGCTACTCGTATTGGCGATGGCGGCTCATTTGCCGCATCGAGCGTTCGCCTCAACGACAGTCTTGGACGAGGCTCGCGACTTCCTGAAGAATACCACGGCACGACACGTTACAACCGAACGAATTTCGTCGATGGACCAACGGATCTTCAAGGTGGTCCTTATCACAACCAAGTCCAGCAGCAATTTGAACAGCGGCAACAGTTTCTGCAAGACGAAGCTCGAAGGTTTCCACAGAACTTTGGTTACGCCGGAGGCGGTGGCAACATGGGTTATGCTAGGACAGAGATCACCGAGGCAACCACTCAAGGAGGAGGACGTTCGGGCGTCGAAGAACGGCGGCGGGCTCAGTCTTTACCGCGAAGTTTGATATCCTCTGTTCGTTGAAATTTGGCTTTTAGAACCGAAGGCAATCGAGAAGGATCCATTCGAAGGGCTTGAAGGCGGCTGGTGGTCCAAGGGCGAAGTGGCTCGCAACAAAGAGCGTCGAGAGCTGGCTAAGAGAGGAATCCCAATAGGTTCAGCGAACGGCCAAGGAGGCTTGAACACCACGTTTCAATATCCGCCGGCCCCCACTGGTCGAAGTGCTGGCGGAGGCGGAGGAGGTGGCGGTAGTGAGGCGAGTGGACACACGGGCAACGATAAGGAATTGAAGGTATCGGTTTCCCATTCAACGTCGTTCTCCTCTTTCACCTTCGTTCCTGTAATAAGAAGCATGGAAATCTGAGTTGCAGGAGGAGGACGAGGAGGAGAGAGTGCCGGCGGCTGGCTATTCGGGTCACATTCCAGGTGCGAGTCCTTCTCGGACAATGCATCCTTGCAGCGTTTCGTCAAATCAGCGTCGGAAAGAACTTCAACACATCGGCAGTCGAGGCGAAGAAAGACTTCCTGCTGAAGCGACGCGGCCTCTCGAACCTCTCCAGTGGTCAGAAAGAGCATGTGGAAGTCCAGTGAACGTTTCGTTGCATGGAGACCCAATGACGTGTGCACGAGCTGGTGTATTTGTGAGCTTCCAAAAAGGATAAAGCGTTTTAGCCTTCTTGTCGTCTCATGCAGCTTCCGTTTGCAGCCGAACTTCAACGAGGCGGGTCGTCGGTGACGATGGCCTCGGCTAACGACGGATTCGCTCCTCAGCAAGGCGGCGTCGGCTATGATCAGCAAGGATACGTTGGCTATCAACAAGGTATTGGAGGCGGTGGAGGAGGAGGAATCGGCGGCGGATACGGTGAGATCCGGCAAGGATACAACGTTCCATACGGGCAGCCAATGCCCATGAACAACCAGTATATGGGACAACCACCCCAATTCAATCAACAGTTCTCACAATCCACAATGCCATATCCCCAATCAACTGTCTATTATCCTGGTTCAGGCTCACAAATGGGCTACCCAGTCATTGAATATCAGCCACAGCGATCTTTCCCCAACTCCCAATCCATGCCATTTCGACAAAACTATGAAGGGCCTCGTCCACCCTACTAACTCTTCTATCGTTTCATGATGAGGTTTTCTACGAATGCTTTCACATGCTTTCACTACACGCCCATGCTCATTGCAGTAGAAATGTGCTACTTGTTTATAGCTTGTATAGATTTCACTCTATTCTCTTGATTAATTTTACCCCCGAGTAGAGAGCGGAGCCATGATCAATCTTACGACTTCAGTCTGGTCTATTTCTCTCCAAGATGATCAATGCATTTTTGTGATTATAAAGAGATGAAATTCGTTTTTGATGTTAGCGTACATCGACATCAAGTATCAGATTGGGTTGAGCCTTTGGTCTGGCATTGCTGGTCCATGAAGAGACGGACCAGTACCACCCAGCTCAAGGATATTTGCTTCTCTGGTCAAGGGGCGCTCAACAAAAGCGGCGGCCGTCTCCCGACTGTCCGGTGACCGGAGAGTCGAGTGAGTCATGCATCGGGAGCTGGCCAGTTAGTGAGCAAGATGCATCGGGAGCTGGCCAGTTAGTGAGCAAGAGAGACTACGGACAAGTTTTGTTCGTCAACAAATGGCAACCTCCGGCCCGAGACGCTTCGAGAGCCATGACGACGCAATGCGGACAGAGGAAAACAAAGCCCTTGAAGATTTTCGTTGGTCTGGAAGCATCGCGATGCAATGCTTCAAGTGCTCCCCCAGAATCAGCGGTCAGACAGTCAAGAACAACCACCTGAGAAGGTGTCGCCGACGATAGTGTTGTTTCTCGCCTTCTCACCTTCGTAGCTTGTTCAACACAAAGCCGCGAGATTTTCTCAATGGCCTCTAGAACAATTAGCAATTGCGCAATGATCAAAAAAGTGAAGCTGAGGGCTACGCGCAGAGAGGGAGGCGCGATGGAGGGAGGAGAGACTGCAGCCTTGACGGTTAGCTTCAAGCAAGAGAGTGCGCGGCTGGACGACGAGGACGGCGAGAGAGCGGTCAGCTGAGGGAGTGGGCGGGTTGTGTTTGTGCAGCCGCCAAATGTATTAGTGTCTCTCTCTCCTCGCATTGACGGTCAGAAGCCATTTAGAGGGGCGGCGAAGACGGCGACGAAGCCGCCGCCGCCGAGAGCGCGCCGTCCGACAGGTGTGCTTCGCGCCTTCGTCCTCATCCATACGCGAGACCATCTTGTCATCTGTCACCTTCTCTGCTTTTTGAAACTCTTTGATGTTCTTTTTGTGCTTTCGAGCTTTCGCGATGTGCCTTTACGATACCGTAGCGATGACTCAATTCTAGGGTACGTAAACCGACTGCTAAAGTTATGGAGTTAGCACTTCTGAGAATACTTCTCGTATCCTTTACGGTAAGTCTTATCAAAGCTTGTCCTAGTGGCCCTAACACTGGCTGGGTTCTGTCTGAATGTGCGCGGCTGTTCAGCATTTCGGGTGGGCCGCGCCGGGTGCTGACGGTGGCGTCGTTGGTTCTTGAAGACGCTTTTGGCGACGCGTCGAGACGGCTAAGCTCGGGCGCCGCTACGGGCGACTGTGCGAGGCGCGGGCAAAAGGGGGCGCGACGACGACCCCCACGTCGAGAAGACCGTCCCTCCGTCCTTGTCTGTGGAGTAGGGACAAAAGCCATCTGTAGAGGGGACACGCGCTCTTTCGCGATCACGCTTCTCAATTGTTTGCCCTTTCGTCTCCTTCTCCCTTGCCGCTCATGAGCACCATACCGCCATGCTCAAACGAAGGGGGAAATTCAGGGCTCTGACGAAAATCACGCGATCCATTTTTTAGATCTCTTTGAGCAGTGCCTTGGACTGTGATCCGAATGCCGATATCAAGAAGCCCGATCCAGACTCTCCAAGCTCGTATTTGTACTGCAACCTCGAAGGGTATTTCATTGACTATGTATAAGTCAGCCATGTAGAACTTATTCGAAGCGACAATGCGTAGAAGGCAAGGTGTTCAATCCGACAACGAACGCCTGCGAGTCCCTGGAACCGGCCAAGGACGATCCGTTTGCATTGCCTCAGTTTCAAGCGCCAGGTGAGTGAGGCTGTCTTGGGTTCCCGCCGGGGACTTTTTTCTTCTTTCACCGTTCACAATGTGTCAAGGAGAGTCTCCCACTTCGAAAAGTTCCCCGTCATGCAGAAGGAACAAAAGGAGAGGCTTTCAGATGATCTCTGCGGCGAGGGCATTCCACTAACCATTTTAAGCGCACCCGTCGTTTGTAATCCGTCGATCAGCAGCTGTCCCGATGGTAAGCATCATCCCTTCGGCTTATACCTCCCGACCTGAGACTGCCTCCCTCTCCTCTTCTCTCGCCCACAATTCAATTTCGTCTCGATGATCCACTCAATCGCGTGAGAAGAGCAGAGGAGGCAACTCGATACCATCTCTTGCTCTTGACGAATGCAATGCTCGCCACGAATTCTTTGAGAACGATGAAAATCGTTTCCACTGCAGGCTATGTGTGTCGAATGTACGAGAGAACGGGCACCTCGTATTGCTGCCAGAATCCGTCGGGCAGCAATGCCGCCAACCTTCTTTGCTCCAGCGATCAAGTCACATACATCGAGGTCAGTTCAGTGAGAGACGGCGGCGCATTGAATTCCAAAATGCTCCTTATCCGACTTTTTTCGTCGGCTCACCCATTATCAACATGTGTTCACAACGACTTTGAAGGGCGGTGTAAATCTGTTTTTGAGCAACGGACCTAGAAAGCGCCGCACCGTCGGTGAGGAGCCCGTGTCTCGGCCGCTTGGTCGCCTCCGTCGGAGGTGCTGCTGGACCGGCAAACATTGCAAATCCGCACTCCGCGTGCAGGGGAGAGAGAGCAGAAGGAGCGCCTTGAAATGGAAGAAGCACTGTGGAGAGACTCGGTTGACAGCTCGCTGTCCTGGGAGACACGATCCCCCTTCCACACCTCTCGTCCTCGATTTCACGAAAAACCAATCGGGCTGTTAGGGGGAACATTTGAACTTGCTCTTCGATCGGAAAAGACTCTTGCAGCCGGCCACTGGGAAGCCTCGATCGTGTGCTCTTACTCGACCCGATTCCTGCCCGACTGGATTCGGATGCAACCTCGTCGGAGGCACAACTACTCGATGCTGTGGAAAGGTTACTTGGATTGTGTGAAGTCAATCTCTTCAGGACTTTGGCTGCCCAGCCAATTCCGCTGCTCTCCTGAACCCGACGTCGGCGTCCATGGTTGAATGCAGTCCTGGTGTTGCAGGGTGAGAAGGCTTTCATTTGCTGAATCAAACTTGCATTAGAACTTGCCAAGTGGGATTCATGTGCTCGAAGAGTCGGAAGTTCAACAAGTACATTTGCTGCTCATCGACCAGCTCTCAGAACAGTAAGAGTGAGACTCTGAAGAACTCTTTAGCGTTGTGTCCCGGAGGCGAAGCTCCTCTGGCCGACCCAGCGGACTGCACCGCTTCCTCGCCGTGTCCTACGGGATACGTCTGCAAGAATGGCCGTTGCTGTCCTTCCTCGGGTAAACCCTTGAAATTGTTTTGGAATGTTCAGCTGAATTCCTGAGGGTCAAAACAGCTTATTTTGTGCTTTGACGATTTCGGTTAACGTCTTTGTTCTCTAGTGCGAAACTCCAAAAAATGCTCTTCGTCGAAAGCTTGTTTTGTTATTTGCCTAAGGGCGTCGCTGCGGTCGCCGCGTTCACTCGCCCTGTCATCGGTTTCTCACGTTGCCTTCTTCTCCCCTGCAATTGCTCACTCCGCTCTCTCAGCAAACAATTCAAACCCTTAGTGTTCTTTTGCAACAAACTGACATGGACGCTGACAACTGTGGCTTGGTTTAGGAGTGTGTCCCGCCGGTCAGCCACTTGGCGGCGGTCCAACATCTTGTTCAGCCGATGAACCATGCCAGAAGGGTTATGAGTGCGTCACCACGGCCGGAGCTCAATACTGCTGTCCGAACAAGGGTAATTTATGTTTTGATCTTCTTAAAAACGGAAGTGTGGTAAACTCCCAAAGAACCCACGTGTGACGCACCCAATCCTAGCTTCATTTCAGAGCGCGTTTGTCCGCTTCCACGCAATGCCGGAGTTGAATGTTCCATTTCAAAAGTGGCAGTTACACGCTATTTCTTCGACATCGCTACTGGCACCTGCCGCTCCTTCCAGTATTCGCAGTGCGGAGGCAACGCGAACAACTTCGACTCAATCGAGGAGTGCGAGGCCTTCTGTCTCGATCGTCAATGCAAGCAGGGCAAGGTGTGCTACAGCCTTTCACTTCATTCCTCGCTTTCACGAAACACGCCATTACCATTTATCCTCTCAGGCGTATCGAGTCGGCGCAGTGAACGCGGCGTGCACAGTAAGCACGCAGTCGACCTGTCCCCAGCAGCACACTTGCCAGACCCCGATTTACGGCCAAAACTCCATCTGCTGTCCCATTCCCGGTTTGTAATAAATCAAATCTGTGGTTGAATCAAGAGTCGATACAACCATTTTGATGATTTCAGAATTGACGTGCAACGATATGGTCAGTGCAGGCACAGCCTGTTTTGGCCGTTCTGTCACCATTCAACGTTTCTACTTCAATCCATCTTCTCGACGATGCCAGCCATTTGCGTATTTCGGCTGCTCTGGAAATGGGAACAACTTTGCCACCATGGAAGACTGCAATGATCATTGCCTCAATACCATCGATAATGGTAAGCTGTTTTATGGAGACGACTCATTGTTCAGTGTGCGGTG
Organism: Poikilolaimus oxycercus; assembly: GCA_034700245.1. NCBI lineage: Eukaryota > Metazoa > Nematoda > Chromadorea > Rhabditida > Rhabditidae > Poikilolaimus > Poikilolaimus oxycercus. The sequence continues at coordinate 39,542 of JAQIXL010000003.1, forward strand.
GAACCTTCCCGCTGCAAGACCCGAACAATCAAGTGCAACGATGCTCACAAGGCGTCCCTTGTCCAACCGGCTACTCTTGCAATTCGAGGAAATTCTGCTGTCCCTCAACACGTATGAAGACATCGCAATCACAGGCTTTTGTTTATAGAAATTGCTTGTTCGGCATCACTGAGCCGTGGCAACGTGTGCTCGGATAGCCAAGATAGAACTGCCTGGTACTATGATCCGGCACTCGGATCATGTCGTCAGTTCCAATACAATGGTGAGAGAAGGTGACTTAAATGAATCTTCCAGGATGTGGCGGCACGGCAAACCGCTTCGTCTCAGAGACGGCCTGTGAGGAGACTTGTGTCACATCAGGCAGCGTCGGTCTGTGCCCGCGTGGCATGACTGCGTACGTTCCAGCCGGAGAAATTTCGCCAAAGGTTTGAACTGAAACGTTATGTGCAAGCTTCGTAGACATGCACTCTGAACGTTTTGGGAACGTGCCCGTCAAGTGCGTCGTGCGTCCGCTCGACTACAAACTTCCCTATTTGTTGCCAAACAGTGACAACCTGTCCTGATGGTCGATCTGCATACACGATTCCGGGTAAGCAAAAAGGACAACACTTGATGTTTAGGCTCCTCGTCCGTTGTTACATGTCAAATGGATCTCGACGACTGTCCCAGTGGTTACGATTGCATGGAAAGCAAGTGAGTAATCCGTTTCTTGAACGATTTAAAGCTCGGTGCCCGGCTTCCTCATGTGCTGCTCCTCGGGTGTTCGGCAATCCGCTCGAAAGCCGAAGCCTGTGAAGACGAACCGTCGAAGTGGAAACTGCCCACCTGGACTTACTTCCAATGGACAGGTAGATTGATCTTGCATAAAATCAAGCCCTACAGACATGCACGGTCAACGCCATTGGAGGATGCCCATCGTCCTATCTTTGCATGAGCGACGTCGGCGGTCAGACGGGCTCATGTTGCCGGGCGCCAATTCCCAAGTGTTCACAAAACGGCTTCAATCCTGTGTTCATTGCGAAATCGCAGGTGAGCAAGATGTGAGCTATTTGCTAAAGCAATGCCTTAGGTACAAGTCTGCCAGGCTGACATTGCCGGTTGCCCGAAGGGAAGCGCTTGCATGACTTCGAGCATCCCCAAGTTGGCCATCTGCTGCAAACCAGCTGATGTCCTCCCTGTGAATGGCAACACGCATCCCGGCTTCCCGACAGTTCCTCCTCGCGTTGGTCCTCCAGACTACTCGAGAACAATGTGCGCGAGTGGCGAACGTCCCTTCTACTTACCGGCCTCGGTGACACCCGAACTCTGCAACTTCGTCCACAACACCTGCCCACCGGGACATCGTTGTGAATTCTCGTCTACTGGCCAACCCGTCTGCTGTGCTGACCACCGAACACTTTCGTGCCCAGCTGGAAGCTCAGCTTATGAATATGCCGGCCGTGCTCTGGCATGCCCGCCAGGATCCAATCGTTGTCCCGTCGGTTACTCGTGCCAGCCGTCGAGCAGTCCGAACACGCATTTGTGTTGCTCTACCTCGGTCCAGGTCTTCAATCCTAACTGTGCCCGAGGCATGGCGTACACTGATCCACGTGAGTATTTATTGCATCTTCACTGACCACATGAATGCAGGAACAAACACGAGACAATTCTGCAATCCACAAATGCCGACTTGTCCAGCTGGCTATCACTGCTTGGAGAGTGATGCTGCAGGACAGTTCATGTGCTGCACGAGTGGCGATTTGAGTGATCGTTATCAAGGTACGGCTTTCATGCAATTAAAGAATCTTCTCATTGTCAGGTTACTGCCCACCTCGACAAGTGCCATACGTGGATCGTAACGGATTCCCGCCGACGTGTCACATGACTCTTTCACCTTGTCCAACGTCCGCGCCATACATCTGCATCTACTCGGCTCAGAAGCAGGATTCTTATTGCTGTGCACCAATCGAGGCGGCAGTCAGAACATTCAGCTCCTTCCCGTCTTTCCCTGGAATGCCCGGAATGCCTCAACAGAATATCAATCTTCAGCAGATTCGACGACAACGTAAGAAGCACATTATGATTGAACCTGCTTTCAGCGGGAGATATGCTCGCTGGGTGTCCCGCCGGCTCACGACCGCTAGTTGATGGCAACCGTCGCCCACTGGAATGCTACGGCAATTCTTGCCCACCTGGATTTGCCTGTGTTCACGCTGAAAAGGAGAACCGTTGGCAATGCTGCTCAGCTGCAACGATTCTTCTGAAGTCGCTGCCGGTGTCGCTACCATCACAAATCATTCCGTCTTTCCCTCTCCCACTACCCACGGAGAATGGACCAATGATCATCAACGTCGTTGCCGGAGGAGTTCATGCGGGAACCATTGCCGGCCAACAAGCTGCCACGATTGCCAATGCAGCGAAGTCGACTAATGGCGGCATCATTCCTCCTGTGACCGAGATTCAAACATCCACTCAACGATTCAACTCTCTGCCTTCGAGTCCTGACCAGTCGAAATCTCAGAATGCAACGGCTCCTAACGGCGATAGGGCATCTAAGCCAATCCTCACGTGCCCATTCGGCTTCCAGCTACTCGGTGACAAGTGCATCAAGAGTAAGTTATTAGTGCAAAGAGCCTTAAAACGCCCACTTCAGTCTACTACGTGGGGCAGAGAGGTTGCTCTTCGGACGAACAATGCTCAGTGCGTGAGTCAAACGCTACGTGCGATTCGGGGTACTGCGTGTGCCCAGAGGAGCGACCACTTGTGCACGCCTCCAAGTGCGTTGAGGCATGTCCTGAAGGCTACGCCAACATTGCTGGACGGTAGGCTGTTAAGAGAGTTTGGAGTCTTGTTCAGATGCTATGACCCAACCACTGTGATCTTCATGGACTCAGTGGATGAACGGGAAAATGGAACCATTGGAGGCTTCTGCCTAGATACGCTCGTCGAAGAGAAGCGATGCGCCGTTGAAAACTCATACTGTTCGGAAAAGACAATCACATGCACGTGCAAGCCAGGATTCGAACTTCAAATGGATTTCGACAACAAAAATGACACCGTGAGTGACATCTGGCCAGAAAAAAACTCCTCTCTAGGGCTCATGTGTGGAAATCTCAACAAGCAAATTCCACTCACCGGAACTTCAGCCCGCTCTAGACGAAGCTCCTAAGAATCCAGACGAAGAACTCTACTTTGTCGACATCGGCTCTGAAAGTCGCGACCCATTCGTCGACGGCGCCAGTGGTTTCGAACCGTCACACGACGATCTCGAATCCAACGGAGACCTAGACCTCGACAAATATCTCTTCCAGACAGATCAAGTTATCACACTCTTCAATTAGTAGTCGAAAGTGCTTCCACGTTCACAACTACACAATCTCTATCCCTTCTCGTCATTCTATGCTCAAACTCAATCCTCTCGAAACCAAAAACGTTCGGTGTATTTCATCTTTGACTATCACATTTCCACTCACTCTGTCTCTTCTTCCATTTATTCACGTGTACAGCTATTCTAGAAGACTCTCTCTATCATCTGGTGATCAATTCCTTTCCCTCATTGCCCATCTTCGTCCTTCCTCGATCGATCTTCCGAAAGCTCTTTCATGAACGACTCGCTTCTAGTCGAAGTGAAGGTGTATCCTTCTATGAAGAACAGCGTGCAATCCATGTTTTCCTTTCTCGGTGCAGCAGTGCTGTGCAATGTCTTTCCTTGATATGTGTAAAAAATAATAAATCTCAGAAATGTGTCCAGGCTCTCCACTGACCAAGTTGAGGAAATGTTCCATTCACTACTATCGACAAACTTCTTTTTGAAGGCGCCAATTAATCTCAGCCTTTACCAGCAAATGCTTCCGTGTACGCCCTCGAAACTACACTTTAAATGCACAGAAACTCATGAGAATGTGGGAAGTATCTTTTTGCATAAGTGTTTACCACAACAACTCCAAGATGTTGTTAAGGAAGGCAAGTGCGCTTTCGCACGCAACTCACGCCTAGGCGCAGAGTCCTTGACGCCTTCTCCGCTCTCGGTGATTTGTTTTTGTGAAGAATGTGGAATGACACGGCCGATTGGCTTTATCGAGCCCGCCGTTGCGTGCTTCTTTCTCACTTCACTCACGAGTTTTCCTCGTCGCTTCTAAGAAACGTGAACTTCGATAAATCAAATTTTACAGGAATGTCGGGTCTCTTCGGCAGTTGCTTTCCTCCTCTGCGATATTGCCTCGAGTGTGTTCAAGGACCAAGCTTTACTGCCACTCAGAGCTACGCACAGCTGCAGAGACAGAACGTCCGTCTTGATGTCTCTCATATGGGTGAGCAATACTCAAGAAACAAGAAAGCAGAGTTCAGGCAAGGAAGTGGTAATCCTAAAGGAAGGCGAGAGAATCTGTGGGACGGGTGGGTGCGCGGCTTCAGCGCCCATCGCACAGAACAAGGCTTACTTCCAGGTTCGAGTTCAACAAAATGGTGAGCGTTCTAGTTGAAGTAAAAAGGTGCCAGGTCTTTGGGGAATCGGTCTCGGAACCCGCTCCGCCGATCTCAACACGGTGCCAGTGCGATCAAATTTCTGGGGACTCACCGAGGACGGCCAATTGTTGGCGGATGCACGAGTTGTCGGCAAAGTGGAGAAACCGATTGAAGAAGGCGATGTCGTGGTTTGAACCACTGAGAAGACTAGCAGTAACGATTTTAGGGCGTTTGCTTCGATCACGTCGAGTTGAAGTTTGTCATCAACGGCGAACCTGTGGAGACAGTCATCACCGGTGTTCGCGGACAGGTTTGCGTAGTATGAAGTTCGTGAAACATTGCTTAGGTCTTCCCTCTTGTTTACGTGGATGACAGCGCGATCCTGGATGTGAAATTCCGAAATTTGTCCGGCGACACTCCGCCGGGCTATGACGAGATCCTCATCGAGCAGACTCTCCTTTGAACTTTACACACGAATTGAGTTTCGCTCCTTGAACTTCGTATCTCCTGTTCCATACTTCTTCTCTGCGGATTGCCGATTGCTTATTCATACATATTTCCAGACTTTATGAACTGACCTGAATGTATCGATCTTGAATGTAACGGGATCAGGTCTGCAATTTCACCTCGGAACAAAGTGGAATACGCTTCCTCTTTTCTCTCTCTCCCACATTCTCTCACTCAAAATGTGAGAGCGGCGAGTGCAAGGTCAACACAAACATGTGGCTTCTTCTTCTTTTGCACGACTTCACTCGAATAAAGACTATCATGTTGAATGGAAACGGAACCACAGGACGTTACGGCGAGGAAAAACTACAGCCACTTCAGTTCATTGTAAAGGAGATGCCGGAGGAATTTTTTGCCTAGAGCATGTGTCCGTTGGAGCCGCCGGGAAGAAGGAGAAGAAGAGGAAGAGGGGCGGTCCACGAGAAGCGCGAGGGAGTAGGCCGCCGGCGGGACCCGCCGGCGGCGCTGGCGATGGGCGCCCTGAAGGCGCACCTCTGGTTACTCACCGAGATCGCCGTCGTCTGCTTCGTCTTCTCTATGATCACATCGCGAATGGGCCGATTTCTACTCTTTCGATGGGAAGTCGCTGCCTTCCTGTTCACGATCCCCTTTCATTTCCTCTATATTCTCTTCCTTGTCGAACGACTTTATCGACGCATCTCCGGCGAGAATCTCGAGCAGTTCGACATGATGCGCTCTTTTCGCTTCACTCCACCGACATTCCTTGATTTGGGTTTCAACGATCTCCTAAAATATAAAGGTTCGCAAAGCTTTAATTTTCTGTTGCGTCTGGCGACACATTTTGTGCTTAGCGTTTTTCACTGAAACAACGCGGCGCGCCGCGTGCACCAAGCTAGTGTAAAAATCAAGCAAGAGCATTCCCCGTCGGGGTTGTAATTCAGCGCCGCTAACCCTTCAGACTCAAAAGACTTTCAGACGAATGTCGAAGAATGTTTCTTTAAGCGAGAGCTGTTTAGACGGTCACTGGAAGTTTCGGCACAAGAACTTCTCATTCAGCGCCTCGCAAGGTGTTTGCCATTACATGGAGGATCGAATGCACTATATGCACGATCCTCTCAATCAGAATCTCTCCATCTTCGGCATATTCGACGGTCATGGCGGACAGGTGAATATTACCTCACGACTCATTTCTTTCTTTCCCTTGCGCCTGCAGTTCGTCTCTGACTTTCTCGAGACCAACTTTGCTCTCCGAATTCGTCAGAGACTTTTGAGAACGGGCCGCCGGCGGAAGGTATCGGTCGGCAGCAACAGCAGCTCCGAGGACCATGTTGAAGAGGTTTGCAAACAGTTTGTCAGGTTAATTAAATTGCAAGGGTCATTCAAGGAAATAATGGTTTTCTTGTAGGCAATAATCACGGAGGTTCTAAATATCGACGATGACTTGTCTAGATATGATCCCGATAGGACAAATTTAACAGGTAATTTTATCATTCTGAAACATTTAGATAAGGGCTGTCAACAAAGACTTTGACGATTCATAAATTTAGGTTCAACTTTGATAGCCGCCATCCTTGAAAGCAATCGCTGGCTCTCGGTGGTGAATGTAGGCGATTCAAGAGCTGTAGCTTGCGACGAGAACGGCGCAGCCTTGCCGCTCTCCTTCGATCACAAGCCGTCGAATGTGAGCGTCTTCGGCGTCTTTTGTCCCCGCCCCTGCTCCTCCTCACTCGCCTCCTCCTTCTCCTTGTCTACCAAACAACTCCGGTTGCATTTCGCGCGTGCGTTGGTTGAAGAGCCGCCTGACAAATTGGTGATTGGCAGAGGCGGTCGCGGTCCTCGCTCAATGCGCTGGGCCAGATCTCTATCGCCCCGAAGTGTTCACCCACCTCGTCGGCATCTTGTATTCATTCCCTTTTTCATTCATCCGCGCTTGTTTGGTCACGGATCGTCTAGTTCCAGGCTCAAACCTGTTGGAAGCTTCCTCACCGTCTCATTCAGAGTGTCCTGAAGAACTTCTGTCTGTGTAAAAACGCGTCCCTTTTCCTCGTATTCCTACATTTGACCTGCTAGCTGATTATTATCTCGCAGCTTCATTAACCTTGCGCGGTTTGTCCTCTCTTTAAATACGGAAAATGAAAAGGCTCATGGGAATTTATGAGAGCTGCCTCGGTCGGTCTTATTGTGAGACGGAGGTAGTCTTGTTTTGCTTTGAACCAGTGGATGCCGGCCTTTCTGGCCAGGATAACTTGCGTGAGGGCTGAGTAGAAAGATGCTTGTCATGTGGTTATTGCACTTGCTGTTGATGACCCGGGTTGGCTGAGCGACGTGCGACCTCGGGAAAAACTCAGTGCCGAGGCGTGAGTGAGCTAGTGTCAGTGAAATTTGAAACGTTTCTTAGCTGAAAATATCCAGCCGCTGTTGATTTCGTCAACCCTCACCTTGGCCTTGCGGTTTTCCCTCAGTATCTGTCGTATATTACGATCTAGGCGCGAATCTCCCTGGATAAAGTCTAGTTACTCTTGGCAGCGTCACTAGAGGCTCTCGAGCATCCTTCCTCGCCAATCTCGCGGGTAACTTGGGGGTGTGGCACGCCTGGAATCTCTCTTCCCAGCACATTGGCTTGATTTCGCGCTTGGATTTTCGCTTCTTACACGGAAGGCAACTCGTCGCCATGCGCGCGTCTTTAGCCTCGCGCTTCTTCCTGTCATTAAGGAGGGGCCACCCCTCATTCTGTATTGCACTCATCGAACACATTGGTTCTTTGAAATTCTCACACAATCGCCATTTCCGAGCGTGTGTCCTTCTAATAATGGCGTGCAAAATAGAGAGTGCGACTGGAGGGGACGGCTGTCTGCGGACGGGCGCCGGTGGCCGGGCAGCCCTGCCGCGGATGGTCGAGACGCGCAAGCGAGGCGAGGGGTGCTTCCCTTTATTCAATTGAATGAAGATTTGATAAGCCTGCTCTCGGACGACACACGAGTGGGGGCACCCAGGCACACGATGGACGCGCCGCGAAGAATGCCACTTTATCCTTCCTGCTGTCTCTCCCCGTTGCTCGCGTCCTCGTCTCGTTTTTCCCCAATCCTGACGCCATTGACTTCATGGAGGGACTTGTTTCGGCAAATGCCTCGGGTCACACCCTCTGGCATGCAAGCAGAGAGCAGGTGGAAGGAAGCCGAAGGGCTCGGATTCCAGAACCACTGGTAGTCCTTCTAGTGAGTGCGAGCCTCGGCGAATTAGTTCGCTTCGGCACGCTCGATCCTGATATTTACGCCTTTTGTCTTTGTGAGTCTCGACGCTCTCCTCGAAGAACGAAGAGCCGGTCGCAATCAGATCCTCGTCCCTCGCCAGCTTCCCCGCTAGTCTGTGCATGCGGCTGAGTGCGCGTCGACGGCTTGTTGGTGTGCGAGACAACTTCTCCATCTCGCCTCCTCTTCCCCTCCATTCTGTCTTGTTGCCGTCTTCTCGTGGGCCGCTACGTCGCGGCCCCCCGCCACCAGCTAGTCTCGGTCCTTCATCTGACAAGTAAAAGGCACTTCCGCTAAGCGCCATCACTGGATTTGCGTTCGTGGCATTCACCTCCCCCACTTGAATATTTTGATCTTTTGTCCATCTTTTAACGTGGATTAACTACTGTGTATTCCTCCTTACTTGTGGGATGCCTTCACTGCTCGTTTTCACGCCGCCCATACATACTCCCTGTTTGGCCATATGCTTAGCACGGCCCCGCGAACGGGAGGGAGGAGGGGAGAGGAGCAAAAACGAAGGTGGCCCGCAAGGCGAAGGGGGAAGAGCTGTGAGAGGAAGAAGAAGAAGACGTCGACGAAGGCGTCGTCGCCGCCGCCTCGTCTCCACTTCGACCTCTTCAGCATCGCCCACAAGGGCTCTTCGGCCATAATTCGCTCTCTCGGCTCATAAAATATCCTCCGCGTTCAGCTCGTCGTTGTCGGCGACGACGCAGCTTCTTCGTTTGTGTTCTCAAATTGTCATCGGATTCCCTCTTATAAGTTTGGTTTATGAAACTCCGCGCGCTTTGACATTCCATAATTGGCTAGTCTTTGGCGTTCGAGTTTCAAGCTCGTCAACTCGAACTGGTCTACATATCTCTAGAGAGAGAGTAGAGAAGAAGAAAATATTTTGCCGCTTCTATCGCTTCGGCCATTGCCATGATAATTGCCTTGATAATTCAGAAAGAATCTCCGGCGAATATGCCGTGGTTTGTTTTATTGATGTCACTTCGATGTGCTTAAGAGATGTTTGCTCGGCGACTCGCGCCTCTTGTCCCCTTGTCTTGGCAAGCGCCTTGTCTTTATTGGTGATGAGATCAAAGGCCGACGACATGCTTGCAGCCCGCGGAGAAGCAGCGCATCGAGCGTGCCGGCGGCTTCGTCAGCGGCAAGGACGGCACTGACCGCGTGCAGGGGATTCTCGCCGTTTCCAGGTTTGTAGATATTTCGACTTGTCGAAGCGGATTTTAAAGTCCTTAAGGGCCCGGCCAAAAAGATTTAGGCAGGACCAGAAGCTTTCGTAAAATGATTCGTCAGCCATTTTGAGTCAGCTTCGCTTATGCAATCCTCTTGTCAAGGGGTGTCTGTAAAGGTTTTCATATTCAATCTCGCTTTGAAGAGCCTTCAGCACGCCAAATCCTCGCTTTACTAGCCCTCCCACATGTGCAACCAAACCATAACATCAAAGAGTAATTCAATTTCCGCTCAGAGAAGAACTAGACGCCAAAATACGAGTTTTGGCGACTATGGTAACGTATGCAAACCAACGTGCAAGCGAAGTAAGGAAGTGCAGGTGAAGATTGTGCTTCCACACTCGCTCAAGATAGGGGAACTGCCGAGCGCACGCGAGTTCTCGTGCGCTCCGACCATCCGTCACTTGTTAAGGAGCATGTTTCGACGCACGCGCGAGCGCGGAGTGCTCGAAGCGCTGATGAAGTGGCTGGAGACGAGGCGTGATTCGAGGGGGGGGGGGCTGCAGGGAGGCCTCCTCGCTTCCCCTCCACTTCTCCCAAGAGGAACGCATTCATGGCCTCCCTTCCTCTATCCCTTATCCATCACGCGCTTCGACCCTCACACTCACCTTCACTACCATCTTCACTTCTTTTATCTTAGAAGCATTTCTTCGTGACGTGCCAAATCATCTCTCATTTTCTGCCAAGGCAAAATTAAAGACTTTGCTAGGATTGGCGAAGCGAGTTTCACTAGAGAGGCAAAATACACCGCCTCGCAGCTCTTAACTCTGACCGGTTTAGGGCTTTCGGGGACACACTTCTGAAGCGGTTGGGGGTGCTCACGGCACACCCCGACGTGGTGCGACTCGACCTCACCGAAAAACGTCTCCGCTTCCTCCTCGTCGGCACGGACGGCTTCTGGGACGTACTAGAGAACGACGACGCTGTCAGGTAAATCTCGACTTTGAATTACGAGTTTGCCTCAAAGATTGGCAAACGAATACCTCGAGGCTCATCCGAAAGAGTGGCGGCGCGTCAGCACCTTCCTCGTTGACGAGGCGCTCGCCCGTGGGACGGTCGATAACGTCTCCGTCCTCTTCCTTCGACTTCGCTGAGGGATCAGGCACCGTAAGCTTTACTGAATATAGGAAGGATCTTCAGAAGTGAGGAGTCCCAAATGATGGCTAATGCACAGCTGTGCAAGATTCTCAAGGACGGTATTGATCCCGATTACTATTTCAACTTCACGGACAACTTTATTGAGAAGGAAGTCTCAACTCTCAATCGAATAACCTATGCTTATATCGCGCCGTTGATTATTGCCTTCGGTTTGTATGCATTACATTGTCTGGTGAAAGACTACTTTCCAGGAATCGTCGGCGATATTCTGACTGTAATTACGCTCACCCATCCGCTTCTGCGACGTTCCAGTATCGTCTACACATACTTGACACTTCTTGCCATGACTGACTTGGTTGGTGACGTTTCAATATTTTTCTCTTATGCTCGAAGAACATGAGTGTTGAACTAAAAACAAAGCCTCTGTTTTGTTGGGTTCAGAAAACAGAAGCGAGAACTAAAGATTTACGTTTATTATGTGTTTGAGTAACATTCCTTTCTCAAGTGATTTCCTCTTTCCTTTCCTTTGTTCCTTAAAGGGGCTCTTCAACAAATTGAAAGACATTTCCTCAAAACCAAATGAAAACAAAAGAGGAACTTTTCAGCTCACTCAAATAAGTATCATCCCAATGATTCTCTGGCTCTTGGATCGCAGCATTTGCACGCGACCGACGGCTTACTATTACGCCCACGTCGGCTTCCCGCTGGTTAGTTTTCGTCGACTTCGATCCAAGGCTCGCATTACGTCGAACGAACTCGTAACTCTTGCTGGAATCACGAAATCCGAGAGAAGAGCCATGAGACTCAGCGAACGATCAGCGAAGCTGCAGAAAAGGAGAGACTTGGCGATGTTTTTGCGCGCCGCGAGGCTAACTCGATTTCCGCACTTTGGGGATGTCGCATTGTTCAGACTTCGTTAGAGGCATCATGAGTCACGAGAACTTCGGACTTCTTCGAACTCGAGCCCCCTCCTACACAAACAATTTCAGGTCAATGCACTCATGGGCGCCTCGGTGTGGATCGTCGTTTTCCTCACCTTCTCACAGTACATGGCCGTCTGTCGACCGTTTAACTATGGGATGAGATCCAGAAAAGTGAGCAGTAGCTGAGGAAGAAGAGTGATCCTTCAGGTTTGCTTCATTCTCTTCTTCTGTGCCTACATCATAAACTTCGGGATCTACGCGCCTTGGGCCCTAAAGAAACGAGTCTGGCAGGTACTTGAGACTCTAAAGTCAAGACTCGCCACTCAGATTGATGTTCCACCTGAATTCCCAAATGTTTGTGAATACTTGGTCTGTGACTCGGATGCACAGTCTTGGTACGCTCTCTATGCGTGGATTCGAGAAGCCATCGCGAGAGTCATTCCCTTCTTTCTGGTTGCCTTCTTCAATACGAGGATATTGATCACGTATCGGAACACTAAGGTTTCTTGCAGCAAAAGTTGACTAATGACTTTTTTACATTTCAGGCTGATCGAATGAAGCGTCTCTCGAATTCGCAGAAGAGATTCGTTTATGAGAAGAGCGAACAGGTCAGTTTTCTTCGCCGGAGCGGTCAGTTACGTGGCTTCCAGGAAGAGAGACGACTTTTTGTGCTTCTCTTCGCTATCATCATCGTTTTCTGCGTTTGCACCATACCGGCGGCGCCGCTGACCATTCTTGTTGCGGACAGCCTTTCAAACAATTTGCCATTCCAGGTGAGGCAAGCACAAGGCTTCAACCTTGCAGGTTTTTCGTGCAATCACCAATCTGATGGAGTTCACAAAGTTTGCGCTAAACTTCTATTTCTACTGCCTGATCAATCCTGACATTCGACGGATATGCCTGAACATGATGCTGTGTCGGAAGATCGGTCGGCCAGCTAGAGTTAAGGGCCAGCCAGTCAACCATATCTCGCAGTACACTCGGTGAGCACCCCTTCGATAGCACCTCGATGCATGCATCTCGTTGGCACGCGTTGTTTACTTTTCTCGAGTTTTTCTTGTTTCCACCTCTTCCACAATATGATTTCTTCTGCTCGATGACAGGTGACTCCTTCGGTTCCGTATCTCTGTCTTCTTCTGCCCCTCTTCTTGTCGTTCCTGCTTGTGGTTTCGCGCCTGAGTTGCACATTCGAAAGAAATAAAATTATTCGATTTCAACATGTGGACACAGTCGTGCGCATGCAGTTTCCTTCCTTGTGGTCCTTGAATGTTGTATGAAGGCTGAGAGGAATGAGTAGAGCAGAAAGAGAGAGTTTTCATTCACCCGTTAGGATTCGTCAGGTCGACCAAATCGACGTTTCGCGGAACGCTCCACGAGTCCTTCACGAAGACCTGTGAAGAGCCGTCGGGTAACGGCTCGCGGCGCTCGTTGCCCGCCCGTCACGAGTATCGACGCAGCTCGGCCGCATCCTCAAACTCGGGCTCACAGCGCAGCCGCTCAGCCACGATAACGCTGCCGCCTGCGGAAAATGTCGTCGAGCCGCTGACTGTCATTCGTGAAAGCGACGACTGCAACGAGCCGAGCGATGAGGAACGCGAGCCCAATGAGAGAACCTCGATGCTCTAACATCGTTTATTATCAGCAATTCGAAATTCTGGGTACTTTTCACACAGCTTCGCACAGATCTATCGCTATGTATATTGGCCAAGAAAAGAGAAAGAACATTATAAATGTTACAGTTTCGCCTTTGTGTCATTTCATAACACAAAACATTCTCGTATCGACACGAAGATATGTACAAAACAACACCGAAAGACACATGTTCCCGTGGCGGACTCAGACAGATCATTTTGCGTTACGAGTCTTCTTCAAACGTCCTATTAGCGACTCACAACAAAGATCACATTACGTCAACTTTGGGCGGTTGTGGCTTCTCGGTGGGGTAGATGAAGAACATTGCTAACAGAGAGCCGTCCATGCAGAAGAAAGTCGTATTTGCAAGCTGTAATAGCCGCCTGGGATTCGTTCGACTGTCTTACCAGCATGTAGAAATCATCGATGCCAATGGAGTAGATTATTGCATGAAGTTCCATCACCCAAGTGAATGCCACAGGGGCCAATGGAACGAAGTCGATAACTTTAGAAGTGATCGCTTTGTACTGAAAGAGGAGTAGAACAAGCTCTCGATCTCCTTACAATGAGGTATGGACAGACGAGCGAGCCCATGATTTGAGCGCCTGAGGCAAACCGACCAGTCACCTGCTTGCCATCCTCATGAGGTAGATCTTGCACGTAGTAGAGGAACGTCCACACGAACACGCCGAGCACGATTAAAGCGCGCATGAGGCGCCGCTGAAGCTATTTCGCGTTCCTCTCCCTTCAACGGCAATTGCACGAACCTTCTTGGAACGATAAAAAACGAGCGCGACAAGGAAGAGCGTCTGCATTGTTATGGCGTATGTTTGCAAGAGAATTAGCTTCGTATCATCAAGGAAGACGGAGTAACGTAACCACAATGCTGATCCCAGAACAGCGCAAATGTACGGCAAGCACGTGTCGCTGTCGCTGCTCTTTCTTCGATACCACTTGTGGACGGCTTGACTGAAAACTCGCTCATTAATAGTGTCTTCACTACGGGCAACAAACTACACTTCACAGAGGAATATATTTTGAGAACTACGTGTCACTCACATCGGACTCGTGATGAGGGCAATGGCATGGAGGGCCGTCGAGGTGAGGAAGAGGGACCAGACGAGGTTCGAGGTGTAGAGGGAGAGGAGGTGGCTGGGCGAAAGGTCGATCATGTCGACGCGAGGAGCTGTCTCCCTCAGCCGTTGCGTGAGTGACCAGAGACAGCGGTCGGCGGGGAGGCGTGGACGGCCGGTCCATACGCGTCGTCCGCGGGCCGAGATTCCTATCGTCTCCTCTGACGCGACGACTTCCTCGGGCGCCTCTGGCGTGTCCCTTCATTGTGTCGTCGCCCCTCCACATGGTTGCGTCCTCTCAACGTAGCGCTTCAGCTTCTACGTCACAATTGTCTGTGGAGTCCTAAGGCTCTACGAAACCTCTTTCTGCACGTGCTATCCGCGCTTGAGATCGCGCTTCTCCAAAGCATTTCTCTTAAAGGGCGAAACAAAGGAAGCTAATGTGAACGGCAAAAACATCGTGTCTTTTAGATTTCTGCTTGAGCTTGCACACAATAGGTATGTTTATCCATTGCTGAGAGAAAACGTGCAGTGACAGTATCGTTCATAAATGAGTGAATTGACTAGAAGGAAAAACCTTAGCGGGGTTTTAAGCGTTACTTGAAGAGAAGCTTGCGCATATTGGCCACAGAGCGTTGTTGCTGAAAATACTTGAAGACTTTTCGATCTTACCAATTTGAAGAGCTTGTCGTCCCACTCGGGGAACATACGCTTGAAGGTAGGAGTCTCCTCGCCCTGGAAGACTGTTTCGATGGTCGTCTTCGCATGGCGTGGCACGGCATCGGACGAAAGGAACTTCTGGAAAGTCTTGATAGTTTGACACACAAGCAGGCGCACGTTCGCCGTCTCCTCTGCCTGCTTCCTCTCATTTTGCGTCGCTCCAGCACCGACCCAGACGTAAATGAGGTTACGGCAATCGAGGATCATCACATCATCGCCGTCGAGGCTCTGAGCAGCATGGGTGAAATGAAGCGACAAACCTCTTGATCATAGTCGATGATTTCGTCAACGCGGAGTTTGCCGCTCTCGTCAGATACCTGCAAGGATGAGACCCATTTCGGCCAACAATGAGATCGCCCTTTCCCTTTCGCCTTCAGCCATTGATGTTCACTTTTATGACTCCGGAACGCATTCGCGACGCGCGTATTGAAATTAATGGACTTGTACCCCGAGTCCTTCAAGGCAAGAGAGAAAATTCTCACTTGGAAGAGTCGGGGATTGTAGGTTTTCTGCACTTTCGGTCCTTCCCAGCCCGAGAACCATTGTGTGAACGCCGCTGGTTCGGATCCTCCGAGCACTTTAGTAACGGGAATCCATTCGGGAAGATTCTGAACTTCGGCATGACGACATCAAGGCGGGTTTACTTGCTGCTTGAGGTATTTGTTACCCCAGAGAATGGCCTTGGCCCTCTCGTCCATCGTACACTCTTTGCCCACCCACACGTAGACACCGCCGTTGACGGCATCAAGGATGAACGAGTCCTGAGGCCAAAGTTGAAAGACAAAGAAGCGATCGCTACCTTTGGATCGAGATCCTTTTGAGAAACGCCGCCTTGCGAGATCCGAGTCACTTTCAATTCGCCGGTCGTATCGGAAATCCTGAACAAATCTGATGCTCAGGGAAACACAATCCGTCACAAGGAGAAGCAAATCGAGTAGGTCATTACTTCCAAAGGGTGACATTCTCGCGGTTGCGCTTCCAGTAATTCTCGTCGTCGTCCTTCCCCGGTGCAATGCTCGGGATCACTTGCTTTCCACCGAAATGCTTCCAGAACTCGGCATCTTTGTTCCAGTCGTCATCTAAACAGCAGCTTTCCAACAGATTGTTTGATACCGAGAATGTGCACCACAGCTCTTCCAGCTCGTTCTTGGTCGGCAATGTTTTTTGCACGAGACATTCCCTAAAGGCATATAGCGTTGTTGGTCAAAAAACCTTAATTCTTTCCAGACGTCCACTCTCCGGTGGCATCCAGACAAAGAGCTCAAGGCCAAGATCTAGAATGAAGACGTCGCCCAAGTTCAGCGAGTTCTTTGAGTACTCCACCTGTAATATTTCGCAATCTGCAAGAAGAATGGAATCAAACCTGAGTGCAGCGAATATTGCGTTTTCCTTTGCATCGGAAGAGCTTCGGCTTCCAGTTCTCAAATTCATCTTCCACTTTGTTGAAGCCACTCTCATAGCCGCCCGTCAAGTACCTTAGCGAAATAGTCGAATTAGTGGTAGCGTTAATGTGTTTTAAAGCGGTGCTTTGTGGGTGGGTTGGAGGACCAATGAGTGTGGCGTGAACAGCCGCGGGGTGAGAGAGCGCCGCCACAATAAATAAGCAACTACCTGATTCCGTTCTTGAAATACGACAGGAAGAGGGGTGATTCATGGTCTTGCACCTGTGGATGTTGTTCATAATCAACGAACTTGCTCGCACCTCACGATGCTGAACAGGAAAACCACCGAGAAGTTGGTCGATTTCGACAGTTTTCACGGCTGCTGCACCATATTCGTCCTAGAATAACGCTCGTTCTTGAACGGTTCAGTCAAGTCAACCTGTGTGGAGTCCTTGCCCAACCAGAAGTGAATATCCCACTCGTCTTTACCCTTCGTCTGCAACAATCTTTCTTGCTTGGAACCATCTGTTGTGTGCTTCAGGGGTGATGGGGCACTTGCTTTAAAGTTCCTGTTAGAGAAGGCGCACATATTGTTGACATCAAAGCCACACGTGGAATCCCCAAACTTACGTTGAGAATTATGTAAGCGTCTCCGGAGTAGAATATGCCGTGATGTTTCGGCTCCAGCGGAACGAGCTCGAATTTCTGCAAAAGTATTGCGTCAAAACAAAAGACCTACGCGGATTCTCCAGATTTCACGGCCTTCCTTCTGGCCGACGTTTTTGAGAGCCGGGTCGGAAGACGTAGCGACCATCTAGAGAATGCACGAAATAGTTGGAGGAAGATGACGCGGCACGTGCGACACACAAGCGAGGAATCACCTAAGAAATGGCCCCCTCGCAAACGTCTTCTCATAGAGCGTCGACAAACGCGAATGCCTTTGTCAAGCTAGTAAAGGGCTGTTGGAAAGGAGAGTGTAGGGGGATGAGCGACGAGATATGAACCACTTCTTCATCATTCGATCGCACCGAGTGAGGCACACTTCCACGGGAAGGCCGCCCGCCTTCGCATCTGCCGCAGTCCCCTCGCGCTGTAACAAGTGATGAGGCCAAGAAAAAACAGTCAGTCAGATGCACCAGTGGGTTTTGCTCTAACTTCTCATCGAAAGGAGAGAAGAACAAATTGTTCAAAGGTTAGCATGTGAAGTTTGCCTCGGAAGAGAGACGTCAATGGAGGCGTTCGAGGCGACTAAATGAGGCGTTTAGCGCGGCTTCTCACACTTGTCTCATCGCGGATTCATGCACTCCTTCAATGTTATTCATGACAAGCGGCGCTCGGCGCAGCCGTTCAGCACCTCGCACTCACTTCATGACACCTTCTCCTTCTTGGAAGCCGCCGTCAGCTCAAGTGGCTGCTCTCTATATCACCAGACTTCAGTCTTGTCACCAAATCTTGCTTTGTGTGTTCTTGTTTGAGTGTTTTCAACGAGGATGTTTCCTGGCATGCCTTTTAAACTCGGAAAACAAGTAGTCTCGGAAGTCATCTTTCCGCCTGTGGGATGTAAGATCGGTGTCGTTCTTCACAAAGATGCCTCTAGTTTCCGCCTTGGTCTTTCTTCTTTTCTCCCTCTCTCCTCGTTGCGCTCTGAAGAAGGAGGAGACGAAAGAGGTGAAGAAATGGTCTCTTTTCTCTCCACTCGCCCCCCGAAGGGAGGTGGAGGATGTGTGGAGGAGCGCATTTTAACTCAATTATAGCGCGACAAGTTGTTCGAAGTGGTGCTGAGGGGAGGAGAAGGCGGAGGAGAAGAGAAGGGGGCGTCGAGGGGAAGAAAAGGGATCTCCATCGGCGACAATTACGACGAATTTGAGGGCATCGTCTTCGAGCCTCCGAGGGCCATCGGAGGAACAGCCTCGTCCATCTTCATTTGCGCCCAGTCGGAGGAGTTTGTTTGGATTTCGATGGCCATGGCAAAATGGGTCAGGAAGTAAGGTTAGCACTTCGAGTGACAGCTCGGACTCATTGCCGTGAAGGGATAATTGAGTCATTTTCCTGAGGAGATGTGGAAGAGGAACGCGGAACGACAGTGATGGCGGGTGGCGATAAGGCCGAAGCGCGAGGAGTCCTCACCTTGACTGTAGACACACGACAGCCAGCTGACAGATGGTTGCCCTCGACCAATCAAACATATGCGCGAATTGCCCCTATCCGCAGTCATCGCTGAATTTATGTGGCTGCATGGCGAAACCGGCTAGTGGCAGGGGGAGCATTGGCGCTTGATGAAGAACGCGATCTGTTGTTCTTGCCACAATGGCACGAGCCGTTTGCAAGAGAATTCTTGCAGTAAGATCGGGAACTCATAGTTCACCGAGATCGAACCTCCACTAGAATGTCCTTGGACAATTCGCATTGTGTGCGAATGGAAGAAATTTCAATAACCAGTCAATTACAAGGCATTGTGCGAGGGACGAAACGTCTCCCCACATTCGTCTCCCCTGCGCGTCCTTTAATACCGTAGCATGCACTTTTCACCTGTCCTTCGCATAATGGATTGTAATCTCAAGCAAATAGGGGGAGATGCGATTTGGTTGAGCTGACCAGCATCTTCGAAGATTGGCCTCCCACTGTTGCTCAAGGGCTATTGTCAACACGTCTCAAACAAGGTGTCAAAGACAGCCGCTTTGGTGGATGTCGGGGTTGAGTGGTCCACCCGCTGCGCGAGTGTACAGTAGCTGTAACGAGATTCCTTCGAGCATGCGTGATACAAACAAGAAATATATTGCTTTCGGAATGTTATGAAAAGGTTCTGAGGCGGCAACGCTTGATGCTGACACCTAAACGGTCGTCCGGTAGACTAGGTGTTCCCGGCGAAGGTTCTGTTGCGCAAGAGAGCGGCCTCCTAGAATAGCGAAAGAGAGCCCTTCAGAGAGCCGAGCAACAGTGCTATTGGCGCGACCTTTTGACACCTTGAGACTTCCGCTGCAGGAGGCCTTTCTTCTCGCCTCTTAGGTAAGGTCCATTGGGACGGCCACATGCAAAGCGTGCCGCTTTCAAAGGCTCGACCCTCATTTCATTTAGCGAACCTCATATTTCTTTGGGAGTCTCTATCATCGCCCAGGTGCAGGAGTCTCACCTATTTCCTTTTGGATACGGGATCGCTCGCTTCGATTGCTGCCAACTCCCCTTTGTCCGCATTGACGCGATGCACTCAGTCCATGAAAATCACGGAAGCGATGAAATCCTTGAAAAGGGCCACTAGAAGAACGCTGTGAGTAAAGTGAAATTCGTTTCCTTGTGGGCAGATTTTGCTTCAAGAACTACTGTGTAGACGTCTGGGAACATCACATCATACAGATTTCTAAATAACCCTGTGGAAGAGGGCAGTGGAAGGTGACCTTCAAGTGAGCACGAGGAGAGCGCCTCATCCACCCCTTCTCTCTTCTCATTCTCAGTCCTCGCAAAAACGCGATTGTCTACAATTTGTTCGCACCAATTCGGATGTCTATTGTGGACGAATGTGCATTATCCATCCACTTCATCCGCGTTCCTCCTCCCTTCCCTCTCTGTTCGCCTGTCTCCCCTCCTCCTCGTCGTCTTCCCTTCCATGGCCACTTTCGACGTCTCTAACTATGGACGCCCCTCCCCTCCGCGCCCGCCCCCCGTGCGCTCATTGGCCCTTTAGGCGTTTAGTCGGGAGGCAATTCCTCGTCGATTAGAGCGTCGAGCGAGTGGAGGCCGGCGGCAGAGCGACGGCTACCGTAATGAACATGCTCGATCCTCGCCAGCTTCTCGTGCCCCCCTTCCTCTACAACCTCGACCCGGCCACGATAGCCCTTCTGAGTGGCGCTCCGGCACAGGCGACGGGTGGAGGGAAGCTCGGCCTGCAGAGCTCCTTCCGCATCTCCGACATCCTCGACTCGCAGAACGAGGAGAAGGCCAACACCAGCGGTGAGAATGGTTCGTTCTTCTCTCTTTGTATATCACCTGCCTTTTCATCATTGAAGAGGCCTTTATCCCCATTGACACCCATTACAGTGCTTGACACTTTTGAATAGGGACGTTATGAGATTATTTTCTTTCGGACAAAATACTCACATTGTCGTGATTTTAATCCTCTTGTTGTAGAGTCCGAAGAAGGAGAGCAGACACAACGCTCTGTTTCGGTCGATTCGGTAAAGAGCAGCAGTCCACTGAGCTCAAAGAAGGCGCGAAAGGCGAGGACCATCTTCACCGACAAGCAACTGCAGGTTTGTCGAAATTTCATTCGAGACCAAAAGTTCAGGAGCTCGAGGCAACCTTTGATAAGCAGAAGTACCTCAGCGTTCAAGATCGAATGGATCTCGCCCATCGGATGGGCCTCACAGACACTCAAGTGAAGACGTGGTACCAGAATCGAAGGTGCGTTTTCCTCCTTCTGTAGAGGGCTGTGTGACTGACTGGTTGTGAAATGGCGCTGTTTGCAGGACGAAGTGGAAGCGACAGGCGTCCGTCGGCATGGACCTGCTCAACGAGGCGGGGAACATGGCCGCCGTCCAACAGTTGCTGCGCACGGATCCGTACTGGGCAGGCTGTCTGCCCCCGACGCTCTTCTCCTCCATCGCCGCCCGGGTCGGCCAGGCACCGCGCCTCTGGCCAATGCCTCCACCGACGGGGTTGCCTTTCTTTCCCTTCATGCCACCTTCCATCTCAACACCAACTTCGATGGCAAGCAACGTCTTGAAGAAGGAACCTGAGAAGGCAGAAGACACTTCTTCCACCGGTGAATCCACTCCTCCCAGCTCTTAATACAAACTTCTTTCTTCCCTCGCATCTTTCTTTATTAGTTCGAAAACCTGTGATTGCTTTGCTTGACTTTTTGTGTGGACTATTTTTTTTTCTCCTCTTTCTTCCAGAGACAGTTTTGTGTCATGACGCTATCATTGAGACGTGACAAGTTATGTGCATTTGATCCGTTTTCTTTGCTCTAGTTTTCATGGGAATAGTCGCGCTTTCTTTTAGGTGAGAGTATCCTTTTCGTCCCCTACTTGACATCCGAAATGACTCTTTTTCTCTTTCTTGGTCATGACTATCCGTGTCGTCTTCCTTCCATTTCGATTCTCCTCATCCTTCGAGTATCTCCAATCCATGAACTCTCCTTCTCTCCACGTCTCTCTCGATGGACTCCTTGACATTTCAGCGATGACCCCCTAGCTTTCCGTCGATCTCGTCACGAAGAAGAAGAATGTGTGTGCAAAATAAAGCCCTATTTGGATCTCGACGAAGAAGAAGGAGGCGCAGTCGTTTTCTTCCCCCTTCGCTCCTCTCTCAATTAGGCAAAGTGGCAGCGTTTTTCTTTCCATTCACTGCTCATGGAAGCGTCAACGACGGCGTTCAGCAGCGAGGCGAGCGCGCGCCGACGACTGTCGACAGATGCGAGCCGCGCAACACTAATAGGGGCATCCTCCACCCCCTTTGTCAGTCGTCTCTCCTCGCCGTCACTTAGCCGTATCGACCCCCGAGCTCATTCACCGACGATCTGCCTCGAGTCCGCCTACCGTACTCGAATATTCATTCAGTCGCATGATTGATCCCGAGCAATCGCGAGGAGTCGCCACAAACACGAGCCTCTTCTCTTTTCAAGTGACCGCTCTGGGAAACAACATCGAAGTGAATGGGATGAGATGTGGAGGTGAAAATTGCTGCAAGTCGACTCCTTGTGGATGTCCTTTGGCGATGGTCTTCCGCCCGGCAATTCATGGTCCAAGACGACCTTCGAGGTGCCGTGGAATTAGGCGTCGCGAGAGATGGTTTGCAAAAGACGCACAGGAATAGGGACGAACACGTGGAGGTGGGCAGGGTAGCTTTGTTTTGGTCACGTGCAGAATTCTCCTACTCTGTAGTGGGAGTACTGTGGCGACGAGGAAAGGTAGAGAGACGCCCACCCTGTCATGAGTGCCTCGATTTGTCGGCGTGGCGCGCGTATGGCGCATTCACGAGAAAAATGTGCGAGTTTTTCGCGCTAGACCCTGCACGCTTTGACAGACTCGCCGCATCGCATTCGACTGTCCGCAAATCCACAATTACAAATGAATGATGGCCCTCCCGGCGAGGAGGAGACCACGCGGGGGAATCCTTATGGTCGGCTGGTCTTCGCATCACGAGCATTGGGATGGATCTTCGTGAGTCCGCGCGCGCGTGCATTGTCCTTTTCCAATTCTCTTCTCACCTTTGACTACTCGTCGAATCTTCAACTCGGAGAGCGAGCCTTTTGTTCCAAGTCGCTGCGGCATTCCAACTACTTTTGATTAGACTTCTCTCGAATGATGGCTTTCGGGGAATGAAAGCCCTCTTCGTCCCTCTTTCGGAGAAGAAGTGGTTTCGTGTTCAGACGCCGTTAGCATTACGGTAGAATGAATGGTGAGAAGACGAGAGGGTCGAGAATGCGGAGAGGATGAAGACGGGAAACGCTGCTCGAGAAGGAAGGAAGTCGCTGTGGTGGATCTTTCTCTTTCGTGTGTTAGCAATTCGAAGACCCTCGCGAGGCGGCCTCCAAGCACGGCCGCTTGTCGCCTTCTATTCGAGTGCCCCCACTCGGAAAAGACTCAGCTACACAAAGCCCGCACGAGGGGGTCGAGGCGGCATAACAGGCGATCAGCGTGGGGGGATTCTCCGCACGCTTCGACGCTTCACTCGTCTTCTGGAGCATTCACGGAGAAAACGAGGCCCTCCTTGTTCTCCTCCTTCCCCGTTTGGAAGTGGCCTCTTCCTCGGTGTCCGCGGCACGTCACCTAGAAGGAATCCCAGGAGAGGACCAGGAGGTTGCGCATGTCGTGCGGCCTTGCGCAATGTGACTTGCAGACGCGCGAGATCGCTTTCGAAGAATGGAGAGAAAGAGTAATAATCACGGCGAGGACGACGAGTTGACCCTGGCTCGGTGTGGGTTTATCCAATTACCGCCGGCGGACAACGAGCTATTAGTGCGCGTTGATAGGTCATCGGGAACAGGTGAATCGTGCAAGGGACAATGGCCTCATCCAAGCCTCAATGAGTCGTCCAAAGCTCATGATCATCCCCCTTTCGACCAAATTTGTCCCAAGAGACACTGTTCAACTGAACTAAATGACGAGTTTGTTTCGGTTCCCTGAATGCGCACCCTCAGATTGTCAATTGACTGAGAAACTGAGACCTTCCTCATCAGAGAGGGGCACCATCATTTCCCTTCCGACTCCGCGAGCCCTTTATGGAGCACATTGTGATGGTTTCGCCGAGCCTTTACGAGTCTGGCCTCTTATTCTTCTTGTCCCCTAATAATAATCCATTATGATCAGCCATTCATACGCCTTCTCAGTCCCTCCTCCGCCCGTCTTCATCTTGGTCTTTGTGAGGAACGCCGGAAACTCTATTTCGTGGTAGCCACAAATTCGTCGATGAAATCACTTTGCCGCAAAGGAGAAGAATCGGAAGCAAAAAAGGGAGCAAGTGGTCTAGAGAAAGATGAAAACGCCGCCTCGGATCGCACGAGGCTCGGCCCTGTGATTACTCAGTGAGAGCCGTAATTACAGTGGTTTGCGGGTAATGTCATTAGGAAGAAGAGAAGAGGGAGAAGGGTGGAAGAGGCGGCAATGTGGGCGACTCACACGCGAGCCGCTTGGATCGGTCCCCCGGCGGCGGGTCGCCTGCCATCACTGTCACCACACACGAGGTCAGAGCACGCTCTTCCGACACGAGAGCCGCCACGCCGGGGATAATTGGACGAGAGGGAAAACTGAGATCCCTTCTCCCTCTCTCTTCTTCTCTCTGAGATCCGGTATGGTCGCGAGGCGGTAAATGCCCGAAATTGCAAAGGACAGGCACTTCATCCGACCTTCCTGGTGTCTCCTCACTTCCAGAGGCTGCCCTGTTATTAGGGTTTCCGCTGGCGCTTCTTTTCCTCCTGCGATGTGCGGCAAACCGCGACAAAGAGACTTGAAAAGAAGAACTCTTCAACATTTTCTGAAAGTAAAGATTGTTTGTCCTTTTGAGATTAGCGAGATCGCGCCCCGGGATAGGAACATTAATCCTTAATGCCATTGTGAAGATTAGTGAAGCGACGCGAAGGCGACAATTTGCCGCGGTCATGTCGTCTTCATCGAGCAAGAGGAAGGAGGTCCACTCTCTATCTCTTGTCCACTTGCCCTCGCCATCTACCGGAAGGACGCCAGGCGCCCGATCGACTTGAGGGAACCGACGATTTGGGAGCCGTCGGTGACTTTCCGCATCTTCGACTCATAATTTGGCACTTCCGCGCCATAGGGCGACAACATGGCCCGAGACAATGAACATGAATGAGGTGTGCAAGGGAGTCGTCCTCGAGGATCGCCTTGAGAAGATGCGCCGACAATCGCTTTCCCAGCATGGCTCCTCTAGTCTCTTCTCTGTCGGCCCACGCTCTCACCTCCAGCGAACAATGTGCCACTTGGAACACTCGACTAGCAAAAACCGGGGAAATCGGTTCCCAAGTGTACAAGCGCGCATGACGATGAGAGGCGCTTTTTCGGGCGACAATTACGCGATCGTCGCACACTCCTCGTCCTGAGAGCCAGACAACTTCGCGCAAAACACCCTCATAGAGTTTGATGAGAAGAGCATCAACGAGAATTTCGACGTGATTCAAAGTGTGGAGTTATGGCTGTCATCCTGTCCTCTCTCTCACCAAAAAGTGCGGAGTGAAGTGAAATTGAGCCTGCGGATGGGGAAGTGAGGGGAAAGGGAATTGTTGCGACTCTTTCACAGTGCATTTGGTCCCGATCGGCCGTCGTCGTGATGGTTAGTCGTCGAAGTGAGTGAAGTGACCGCAAAAAGAGGCGCGACCAAGGGTAGAAGAGACGATAATGCACTGGAGACGCGGCGGTGAATGCGATAATAGAACATTTAGACGCGTGGAGACTCTACCGTATACCTCGAGGTTCCACTCCGATGAATTCTGGTCTTTAGAGTCACTAACATTCGCGAAGGCCTGTCGAGACACATTTGAAGAAATAAAAAGTAAACACGACGAGGTATGAGAATGCATTTATCGCACGTCACTGTGGCGGGGCCGCTTTTTAGCTCAAAGCGGATGTAATGGCTTGCACACATAAAGCTACAAAAACTTGTTGAGAGAGATCATCTCTGATCAGGCTCTGTATGTGATCGAGAGCTCGATTTTGAGAGAACGGGAGGAGAAGTCACTGGTGAAGGATCAGAGTGTGATTGTGGAGTGCCGATTCCTGATAGAGACAGCCAAGCTCCACTCGGCAGAACACTGGCCCAATAGGCGTTTGTCCGAAGCAGTTGTTGTACGGCTTGAAGATTAGCCGCGTCTGTGAGAAGATCGGCGCCGGCAGTGGATTGGCGCTTCCACTTCGTCCTGCAATTTGGCTCTTTCGAAGCCGCTTCTCGGAGAAGAGAAGAAGACGTAATGGAGAGGAGGCGAATCCCGAAATGGCAATTGTCTTTCCCTCGAAGTGTCTTCAAGCGCATCCGAGGCTTTCAACAAATTAGCGCTCTTCCTCCATTGGCCTTCGAGGCTTCTAATGGGGCGGCGGACGAAACAAGACAAGAAGAGGGACAAGCGAGAAGATCGGGGATGCTCGCGTGCTACTTGACACATTGACCGCCGTGTCTCCGTCTCGCAAGAGGGAGGCCTACGGTAATTAGATCTTGTCGAGCGCGCTTTAAAACAACAGAAAGCGAGCCTCGTTATGGCGCGTTAGGGGCTGCCCTCCTCTTTCCCCTCTTCGCCTTCTCATCACTGGGATTAATAATCGTGTCCCGCCGGCGGTCGAGCAGAAACGATAGCCGAACAAATTAAGTGCTCCTCATGAGCCGTCACGAAAGAAGCCGGAACCCGAAAGGGCGCTACCGTTATATGAAGAGGTCCTCCAGAAATTTAATAATAGGATATTGGTTGTTATGAGTCAAGAACGGACCTTCGATTCTGATACCAGGTTTTGACTTGCGTGTCCGTCAAGCCCATTCGATGAGCCAAGTCGATTCGGTCTTGCACGTTGAGGTATTTGTGCTTCTCGAATGTAGCCTCGAGTTCCTGGAGATAATTCAACAATTGAATCAAACTTGCCATCAACTGCTTGTCAGTGAAGATTGTCCTCGCCTTTCTGGCTTTCTTTATTCCGTCAGATGTTGTCTTTGTGGAGTCGACAGAAGCGCTTCGTTGTGTTTCACTCACATCCGAATCTGCAACCTCGAAACGATGATGGGTGGGCGAGTCATTTGCGCGTCCGTCGATGCGGTCGCCGTGATCGTGCACTCAGCCGTGTGCTAGTCTCATTGTCCCCGTCGTCCCTTCCTCCTCTAGCCATTTGCCTTTTGTTCATTGTGGTTAGCAAATCCGCGAAAATCCCCACCTACACGCATCGACCTTCCCTTTTACCCATCGAGCACGGTTGATCCCCCTTTTAGTCCCGCTCCATACTCATCGAACTGTCCGCGCGCGCACGCGAGCCGTAAAGAGCAATAATTTTCCACTTGATTTCTAGCAAATTGCAGTGCCGATGTGGGACGAGGCGACAGAAGCTCCACAATGCATGTTAATGGGGATTAACGGACGAGTTTTTTGAGGACGGAAGGCCAGGTGCTAGTCGGAGAAGGGGACCGGAAGGGACACTCACCGTTCTCGCCGCTGGTGTTGGCCTTCTCCTCGTTCTGCGAGTCGAGGATGTCGGAGATGCGGAAGGAGCTCTGCAGGCCGACCTTCCCTCCACCTATCGCTTGTGCCGGAGCGGCACTGAGAAGGGCGATCGTGGCCGGGTCGAGGTTGTAGAGGAAGGGGGGCACGAGAAGCTGGCGAGGGTCGAGCATGTTCATTACGGTAGCCGTCGCTCTGCCGCCGGCCTCCACTCGCTCGACGCTCTAATCGACGAGGAATTGCCTCCCGACTAAACGCCTAAAGGGCCAATGAGCGCACGGGGGGCGGAGCACCGACGCATGAGACGACCTTCGAGTTCACCCGTCGGAATGACTGGTTTGAGTCAATTGCAATTCGCCGGAATACGCGCCATTGATCCTTTGCGCAGAGGATGTATGTACGTTGCAGTATATTCACTCTGTGACACTAAGAATAAAGAGGAAATAGAGCGTCGAGTTGTTGCTCAGTCGTCGATTGTTTGAGGAGAAGCCAGAGTGACCAAGGAAGATTGCTGTCACTTGAATCAATATCAAATTACATTTGTCGCTTCAGTACCAAATTTTGAGAACATTTATTCATTGCGCCTCCAGTATTCAAGTGACTATACAACAGTGTAAAAGAAATTGGATGGTCTGTTGTTCAAAGTGCGTGACCCGGCATTGCCAAGCGCGAAACAGCTGTTCTCGCTGCCACTGCCCTCACTTGCCTCCTTTCCTTCGAATCCTGGTGCCTGGCGGTCAGCGACCTGTTGTTATAGGAATGAACGCCGTCGCTATTGTTTTGATTCTTATTGTGCCGGGTTTTGCTTATGACAAAGATCCACGGGAGTCGGCGAACTGCACAGGTTCCTATCGGCCCGAAAACTTGCCGGTTAGCTCGACTTTGTGTTGTTAACAATTTAGTTGCGTGTATTTGGGACTGCAATTTGCGTTGGAGCGGATGGATATCGATCTCGTGCCAGTGGATACGTTGAGATTTGGGAGGATGATGCTTGGTTGTCTTTCGGTAACGTTAAATTCGTACTTCACAAGATTTTACTCAGGCGGAGATGATTACATAACTGTGGGTCATCTTCACGAAAGCGGCGACTTCGACGTCTGTGGAATGGACGCCGAAATCGGAGCTCAGCTCTATCCTTCACTTTACTTCGAATGCAGCAAAACAATTGCTGATGGATCAACGGTCTAGTTTTTTTTGTTGAACGCCTCTGGTTTAGGTGGTTATCGCCAAGTGGTTCTACTATTCGGGCGTTCCAGAGGCACGCACATACAGTCTTCCCGAGGGAATGTATCAGGAGAATGTGATCAACCTCGGTGAGTTCGACATCGAGAAGCCTGCCGACGTACTGCTTTACTGATCTTTGCTTCCCTATTTCATCTTCTGTCTGTAAAACTTGAAGTGATGAGTTGAAAAGCATTGTGAACCAAGCGAAACGAATTTCTTTAAAAGACATTCGACTCAAAGATTGCCCAATTTCGGCTCACCGTGAAAGCTCTTTCAAGCTTTTCTGTCCTGTTGAGATTGTCCGCCCGATGAGGTATCGAACGGACACTCGAGACCTCAAAAACGGTCTTCTTCACCATACGCACTGTGTAATGCGAAGAAGAGAGGAAAAAAGACCTCTTCAGAAAAATAATGTCTTCCTTGCCACGCTACTTTCGAAAATGATGGCTTCAAAGTCCATCAGTAACAAAAGAGAGATCATGATGATCAGACTGACGAGCCAAAGCATCACTTGGACTCTGGGTTCCTCAGATATGAATTCTTCTCATATATTATCAAAAAAATGTACAACCTTAATACAATAATTCATCGGAACCCATTGCAGTGGTCTTGCAGTGCGAGCGCCGACACGTTACCACGTACTTGCATCGGGTTTTACACTGTGGAGGAATTGAGATTTTTCTGGTGAATAATGAAAATTGTTTTCAAATTTTATTCCACTAGATCAGAGCTGTTCGACACGGGCCATGTCATTCATGGCACAAAGACGGTGCGACTGTGCAAGGTTTTTGTCCTGGATCGAGGAGCCTCGCAAGGTATACAGAAAAAAATTTGAATGAGCACCAAGCACGCAAATTCTTTTCTGCTCGTTTTTTCCAGGAGGAATTGTGGCTTTGCTTCTATTGAAGGCTTCGACCATTTGTCCACAGGTGTTCACCATTATCGGTTTTCGATGTTCCGTTTTCCGGACTGTGGGTCATAATTGTTCAGAACCTCGTTGTTTCGGTGCAACGAATAACCTTCTACGTGTATTCATTTTTTCAGAGTTTCTTTCCACAGAAAGGACGGCCATAAGGTGAAGGTCGGGGGATTCAAGTTTGTGGAACGTAGGTCGTCGAAAAAGAATAAGTCCGCCTAGAAGCGAATTTGTTCGCCTGAGGATTATTTCTTTTTCGACGACAAACTTGAATCCCCCGACCTTCACCTTACGGCCGTCCTTTCTGTGGAAAGAAACTCTGAAAAAATGAGTACACGTAGAATGTTATTCGTTGCACCGAAACAACGAGGTTCTGAAGAATTATGACCCACAGTCCGGAAAACGGAGCATCGAAAACCGATAACATTTGCTCCAGCTGAACACCTGTGTTGTCGTGAGTAGATCGAGGAGGTATCGCTTTCAGCAGGTCATGCGCGGTAGCATCCTTGCTGGCTCTCAAAACTCAGAGCTTTTTTGGAATTGGGAGACTTAATTTTTTTCTCGAAGCACTGGAGAGACGAAGATAAGGGAAGAGCAAAGCGCCCCGCCGTCTCGGCCGATGGCACACGCAATTCGAAGGCGGCGCTTCTTCTTCGGTTGCCGTCTCAGTTGTCGTCACTCCGTCTCGTCTAACCCTGAGTCGATTAGTTCGAGGCGCTTCTCTTCCGGTCCCTCAAGAAGCAATGTCTCCACCACTCTCTGACCTTTTGCGAGTGTCCTAGACCCAGATACAGAATAGGCGCCGCTCATCATTTCAATGAATCATTGGTTTAGAGTAAGTTTGCTTGCGCCGTCCGGATGTTGCAGAAATTATATCGCGATGCTTTTGCTCCAAAGCACTTGCTTACAACGAATACGGTGATCTGTTCGACATTGCTGGGCACCGCGGATGCCCTCCAACAATTTCTTTCGGGCGAATGGGATCCGAAGAACAAGAAGACGTTCAACTGGCGAAGATCTGGTAAGCAGTCGATTGTTCTCAGTGAGAGTCCATTCATGCTTTGAGTCCCACGGATATTCTTTTCGCATTTGGTTCTTGGGCTTCTTTTGCTTCAAACCACTGGTAAATGTCTTGAAGACTAAAAAGACTCATTGGGAAAGGAGAAAGACGAGGAAACTAATTAGTTCTCCTCCGAGATAATCATCTCGACCACATTGTTGCGTCGCCCTTTTCGGGCTAGAAAGCGCAATCGTCGCCGTGAGCGAAACGACGTTGTTTTTCAATTCTGACGTGCACCTCGAGGGAAATTGGATGGGAGTGTGGGCTTGATCTTGCAGTGAGGATGGCCGTCATGGGACTCGCGCTCGGGCCGATGGGCCACTTCTTCTATCGCGAGCTGGACGCGCGATGCATTGTGGGCTCGCGAACGGCCATCGTCGCCAAGAAGATCACAGCTGACATGAGCGTCTCGCCGATCTTCGCCTGCACGCTCATTGCCGGTAATCACGAGCAGGAAAGAAGGACTTCAATTGTTAGGAATCGCGATGCAAGAGGGCAAGTCGGTCTACGAGGCACTTGACGAATATCGACGGAAATTCTTCCGGATTTTTCTGGTAAGCGAGTGGAATAGAGCGGATTTCGCGCGCCAGAGGAGGCAGGAAGAGGGCCGCGCGGCGGCCGGAACAAAAACGTTGCGGACGCCGATGACCAGTTCGCACAAATCACAGTTTGACCGCCGCGCCACCCCCTAATTCCTCCTCGGGCAGCGGGCGCGGCGAGGGCGAAAGTGGGTCTCCCGTATCGTCCCACGGCTCTGCCTTTTGGGAGAAATTTCATCGCTAGACTCTTTTGAGTGGCATTAGCTCTCAAGGAAGGCAGTTTTTTCATTGCGCACTCTCCCTCTTCTAGCAAGGTTGTTGAGATTTCCGCCGCGCCTCCCGGCAGGTTGGCAAGAGGCGTGGGTGAATTTGCCTCTCTTTCCGCTCCCTCGCCGCCCTGTCTGGATTACCGACATTGCAGTTGGACCTGTGTGTTTGGCCGCCCACGCAGTTCTTCAACTTCATGTTCCTGCCGCCCTCGGCCCGAGTCCTCTACATCTCGGTGGTCCAGCTCGTCTACAACTGCTTCATGTCCTATATTAAGCATCATGATCATACGCGTTGTGAGGGAGACGCCTCGCCTCCATTGCGTTCTTCTCCCTCTGCCTCTCCATCTCAATAGCTCGAGCTCTTCTTCACGACCATGACTCACACTTTCGTGCATGTGTTCATCACATCACTCGATTCTCATCTCGTGTTGGCGTCTGCGTTAGTCGTGATTGTGTTGGAGTTTTCTTTGGACTAAGGCTAGAGCTGAGTTCCCTCATGGGGGCGCGGCGATCAAAAACGTAGAGGGTCATCGAGGGCCACTGACCGGTCGGCCGAGGGAGAGGGAAGAGTGATAGCCCCGGCGTCGGTCCATTTCCTTTCCTTTATTTTCCCCCTCCTTCCTTCCTCTCATTCCTCAGACTGGTCTCCAGATGTGACTGTGCGAAAGAATATCTCTCTTGTTTTGCTATGAGTTATGTTCCTTTTGTTTAGATTCGAATTGAGTCTTTTCAGTGAGAATGATCGTGAAGTTGTGAAATGAACTACCAATGGAAAACTAATCCTGCTGGCAACGTGTCCTTTCGTTACATGGACTATCTGTACGTATTTCGAGCGCTGGCTAGTAATGGACGGGTAATTGTGTGTCGAGCGGGCGACGACCGCCGCCGCCGCGTCCGTCCCTCAAATGCACATAATCCTTGCGCCTTGTCGCCCTCTCGTGGTGTTGAAAGAGGCCAAATCCGCTGTTCATCACCGCTTCGTCGACACTGCTCTTTTTCTGCCCTCTCTCCTCCATTTTCCTTAGCCGGTCTCCTCGTCTTCTCCTTTCTTCGTTTTTGCCCGCTTGTTCGCTAATTGCAATCCGCACATGCAAGTGGTCGTTGCGAGTCAAGTCGTGAAGTGAGGCGGCAGCGCCCCTTTGAAGAGCCACCAGATGGACGCCCTCGACAACCTCACTGAAGTCCTCACTCTCCCCTCCTCGACCTCGCAGCATGAAGGTCTCGTCAATGAGGTTTTCAAAGAACATGGTTTCTTTGGGTTCGTGCAAAGTTTTTTCTTTGAATGCTGTGTTTGCAGAATGAGACATCTTCATACCAGACAATGGATTCCGCCAGATCAAAGGCCTCACAACCATTTTGTTGTCAATCCTTCAATCATCATTCATTTCACGTCCGTCGCTCTTAATCTCTTCCTGTTTTCTCTAAACCTAAGAAGACCGAAGAGACACGGACAACCAATGAAGTAAGCTTTTAGCCAAAACGACGATCGCCTTCCAGATATGAATTGCTGTTGTCAGCAACGGCACTTTGCAATGTGGTCCTGAGCCTTACTTGGATGATCAGCAGGATTGCCCCCAAAGTTCTTCATGGCAACTCTCTAGGAGCTTTCTTGACGGCCTCACCCAGGCGCATCCACAACGATACGATGGATGGTGACGATTCAGCAGCGGCAGTCATCGACAAGATCATTCAGGTGTGTTAATCTGCTAATCTTTTTAATGTTATCAATCAGGAACTGCACTATCATCAGCTCACAGAAAACTTGTTCTCGACGCAATCTGTCTTTATGCTGGCCCTTGCCTTTGACCGCTATCTGTGCCTCTACAACCAATACTCCCCTTATGTTGGCAACCTCTTCCTGAGGGTGAGTTGTGTGAAACAACGAAACTCCTCCAGGTGCTGATAGTGTTGTCGCCGCTAGTCGTCTCGGCGACGTTGTTTGATTTTCGGCTCCTCGTCCTCATCCTTCGTGACCCGCGAAGCGCCCTCTTCACGCGGTATGGAGAACAATTTTTGTGCGAACCTGTCAATGCTTGCGCGTGCACGTCAAAAACGGCAAAAATAGTGGCGTCCGAAAGCGAGTTCCCTCAGGAAGCTTCAGAGGCGCGGCAATTTTCCTTTTCTTCTTTGTAGGCCACGTAGTCGTACATTTCATTCGCGCGCGCCCGCAGCACAAAGCCCGATGGTCACGTGTGCTTCTCCAATAAAGGCGACAGTTACGTGTGCCCGGCGTCTTCGAAAGGCGAGACATCGCGCACCCAAAAAAGAACTTGGAATTCCTAGCTTCTTGTTACACTGAACGCGCGTCTCGCCCTCGGCCTCAATCGAAAAGGCAAAGAGCACTTTCGCGCTCTGAACATTACAACTGAAAGACCAAATCCATGAGGAGTTTCGCTTTAGGATTTGCCTCGTAGTGATTCCGCATCTCCTCGCGATGCTCTTCCTCATCTGTGCCGCGATTCGTGCGAAGCCGGACCTCTCCAAGTATTTTGTGTCCGCCACTCGAGGATACTTCAACTCGTTGCGACGCTCGTTGCCTCTCACGCTCCTCGTGGTTGTCCTCCTTGACTTGGTAAGAGAGCCTCCTCGCAAGTCGTGACCCTCGTTGACTTGTTCCAGTTCGCTCGACTCGGTCTCTTTTTTGCGCTTATCGAAAGGAACTTCAACTTCCGAGTGGACACCGGCTCCGAGGAGGGCGACAGACAACTCGACTACGTGTTTCATCTATGGCTTGAGGTTTGCCGCAACATTTCACAATGTGACAGATACGTCAAGAATGCAAACACAAAAAACGAAAACATGCATTAATCATACGTTGTGTGAATTTGACTTGAATGCGTGAAGTTAGCCTTTTCGAAAACGGATGACTAGTAGCAGACCGAACGTGGTGGTCATGTCAAGGAAACGTTTCAGATTTCGCTATGGATGATTCATGCACAACCGCTGTACTTCGCCTTGTTCCTTATCCTTTTCGTTTCGCATTTGCGTGGCGAAACTCTGGACGTCTTTGATCGCCTCGTTCAATGCATTTGTTGTCAAAAACGTGTCAAAGTGGACTACTCCACGGAGACGATGCGTTCCATCATCGAGGACCAGCGCAAGGAACGACAGTTTCGCTCCTCGATTCTTTAAAAACATTCCCGGTCTCTTGAAGAAGTGTGTAATGAAAATAGCCCGTACGCTGCAGGAA
The DNA here is from genome assembly GCA_034700245.1 of Poikilolaimus oxycercus. NCBI lineage: Eukaryota > Metazoa > Nematoda > Chromadorea > Rhabditida > Rhabditidae > Poikilolaimus > Poikilolaimus oxycercus. The sequence goes on from JAQIXL010000003.1 coordinate 73,601, forward strand.
GTGATATATAGTATTGACAGTTTTATCACATCATTCAGTCATGTAAATACATACAAGAGATGTGATGCAAGGCACAAATAAATGAATCTTCCATTGGCATTTTTATTGATGTGTACACGAGGGATGAGGGCCGAAGGCGACCGAGCAGCAGTGGTTGCATGGGTGAGATCAAGTCATGGTGTGGAAAGCCGAGATGTGGAAAGTAAGTTGGGAAAGGTTGTTGAGGCGCTGAAAATGTGGGAAGAAGTGAAACGTTGGGATCATATCAACGTTGAATGCGTCCATCGAACGAATTGCCAGCTACGGTAAGAGGATGGCGGTAGTTGTACTTCGCCCTCGGCCAGACTCGTTTTCGGTTCCGATAATGAGACGAAACGAAGATCATCTTCGGAAGCGGACAGGACCGGACGATGGCCGTTGAGGAGGATGTTGACCACTTCCTGCGGGAACTGCGGGTCGTTTATAATGGCGAGACTCATGGTCGTCGTCCAACGGGGAACCCTGCAAAACAGCGAAGCGATAAGAGACGCCAGCGAAAAGGGCGCGTGAACGCGAAGCTTCAAGAAAGAAGAATGAATGCCCGGCAGCCGGGCGTGGATCGTGTTTATACGTCCGTCTGGGGCGGTCGCAAGCAGCACACGAATGATGACGCACCCAGCGGCCAGAGTAGAATGTCAGATAGTTGCAACGCTTGCGAGATGACGCGTGCGGCCGCCACCGGTGGTCGGCGACCGCCCTCGTGGCTGTCATTTTTGAGCGAAGAAGCGTTGGCGGTGCGCCCCCAAAGTGCGGAAAGCGGCGCGTACGCCCGCCGGAAAAGACAATAACATCCTTCCGACGCGGTTCCTTCCGCGCCGGGAACGCTATCAGCGTGTTAAAGAGCATGTTGAAAGTTTAAGAAACGCCTACGAATTTGAATGATGTCAAAAACACAGCTGCGTTTGGTAGAGCCTTGCAATAAAGAAGACAAGAAGAAGACAAGACAAGACAAAGGAAACCCCTTTTCATTGAGACCCCCGACCTTCACGTGGAGAGCACGCAAAGCGTCACTGATACCGCAAATTTGCAGGGGGAACCGACCTCTAAACCTTTATCTCGAGCCCACACCGATGAGCCCCCACTCAAAAGAAGACAATCCGTCGGACGCCCGCTCCTTGTCTTGAGACGGCGAGTGAATCCGCACAAAGGGAGAAAGGCCGGAAAGTCATATTTGACACGCGCAAAAGCCGGCCAGATTTCACTTTCACTTCTCTCCTCCTCCTCATCTTTCTATCGACCCCTGTCTCGCAAGTTTCTATCGAGGGAGAGAGAAATGATGATCTTCATATATGGTTTTGAGTTTCCCGGATCTCTCACCCTTCAGAGACACATGCTTGGGACTCCGAAGGCGGGAGACGAGCGGGCGCCTGAGAAAGATGCTCTGGGTCGACCTGCGCGCTTCACCGCTCAATCGAGCCGCTTTCCCTCACGCGCCCCCCTCTCTCCTCTCGCCTGAAGGGGGCTCTACCACATGCGCGCGTGCACAGTGTGAAGTTGACGCGCCAGTTCCCCCCAAGGAGACCGACCGCAAATGCGCAAATTCTCGTCTCGCCGACGGCACGCGCCAGCTGACAGCCACTGTGAGGAACGACGGAGGAAAGAAGGAGACGATGCAGAGAAATAGAGCGAACGAAGAGAGATGACGGCATCAGCGTCGAACCACAAACATATTTCATCGATAGCATCTCCTGTCACCGTCTTGTCTTTCACAGAGCAAATGGCGCTTCCGCAAGTTTTTTTCTGCCGGTTTCGCGGTGCCAGAGTGAAGAACGTATTATTCCCTGTGCCAGTCTAGGCGTCTAGGATACGTCTCAATTTCTGCAAAAATGCTCGACCGCGCACCCGAATGAGAGCGCGGGGGGTCGAGGGGCGATTGTCTTAGTAACCGGCTGGCTGCCGTGCGCCTACGCATGTGAAACAATCGCGCAAAACAACAGCTAGCACACAATGGTTGGAGGTCTGTGCCATTTGACGGGCACAGTGAGGGAGAAAATAGTGACGACGAAGAAGAGAAGAGCGAAACTTCTATAAGTCGGTCTTCAATTTTCAATTTTCTTTGCAAGAGACGTTCGAAAGCTGTTCTTCTGGAGCAATCCCAAGACATGGCTTCTCCTTCTTCTCCTCTCCCCCACTTTGCAAGCAACTCCAAAAATAAACGTCGATACACGCACAGAAGAGACACAGATGGATGACCAGGAACATGTTCACGTAGAGTCAGGAAGAGAAGGGGAGAGGAGAGAGAGACGCGCGCCGCAGGGTGAAGAAGAAGCTTCGCGCGCTCCCACTGCTGAACGCTTTTCAACCCCGCATGTAACGAGGTGCTCGAAGAACCCGAAGAGAAAGCGCCATTAAGCCATCGCTTTCTTCCAACAAACGAAACGTTGTCTGTCTCGACAAGACTAAATTGGGAACGTCGACCAACGGCAGACTCTACCCCGGAGGCGCTTCGACTCCAAAGGAAATCCTCCGAAGCTTAAATAGGTGAGGCAAAGCATATGATTGAAAAGGTGGCCGAGAGCAGTGTAGGAGGCGGAGGTGAAGGCGAGACCAACGAGGAGAGGTGGGAGGCAGGACACGGAAGGGGGACGACCCACACGGCGGTCGATCCTCGTCTCCTTCGGGGATTCCAACCCGGCCAGTTCATCGGTGGTCTCTTCGAACTACACGCGTGACTCGTTCGCCGTAGTGAGACAAGCATTGAAAAAGCGCGCCAACGAAATAGCTTGAATGTTGCCAAGAGAAGCGCTAGGAAGCATTGGCGACTGATTCTTCTTCGAACTGTCCGCTGACCCGGTTTGCGGGTTGTCCAGCGAGTGGATAAGGATGTCTTTTGCAGAGGCTAAGGATAAACGGTTTATCTAAGCTCATAGAAATCTCTCCTCTGAGTGGTTGACGGCAATGTGATCCTCGGCGATGAAGCTAGCTAGTGGCGAGTTGAAAGGAATACTGTAGGTCTTGGCCATTATTCGGTTTGTAAACACCTGCAAATGCGACGGGAAATCAATGATGCGAGTCTGGATTGTGGCTGCCGAGTCATGTCAAAGAAGGAGAAAGAAAGACGTCGGGACAGCGAACTCGATGTTCCAGCCAGGGACCGGCATCAAAAAAACGACGTTGAGGCGCCGTGTGAGACGCCTCACAAAAGACGCCGAGAGACGCGTACCTGTACACAATGAAGCAGAGGGAGAGGACGAACGAGGCGATGAGAGTCCCGATGGCAATAAAAGTAAGCAAATCGAAGGTGTCTTCGGCAAGCTGATCCATGGGCCCTGAGGCCTCAGCGTCTGTAAGGATGATCGGTCAACGATTAGATCAAAATGAGACGCGAAAACATTACTCAACCGGAAGTGGGACAAAAATAGAAAGGCCATCTTCAGAGAAAGAGAGACGCGAGGAGTTGATGTCATTAGGAAGAGGAAAGGAAGAATGAGAATGTGGCCGCTGATGGCGGCCGTGGTGAATGCGAAGCGATCACGACTTCGCATTTGGCTCGACCCACACCGAGCGCCGGTCGATTGAGGCGCCTGACAAGATCTGTCACTTCGGGACACGATCTATTTGTGCCTTTCTCGAGCGCGAGGGCGCTAGTCGTCCGCTCCTTCTTCTTCTTCTCGGTTAAACAAATTCGCGCTGACCAGCGCTCGCGCTTCTTCACTTCATCGCTACCTGCTCGGTTTCGTGTTCAATGGTCTTTGCGATGGACTTCTTTTCACCATTTGGGTACATGTTTTCGTGTTTCCTTGACAGTTCATTGTTGTCGCCTTCGGTTCGCTCTCTCTTGAGAACAGTTTCCTGATTGTTTTGCTGGCGTTCTTTTCTGGGTTCTTTTCTGTGTTTCTTAGTTCTTTTCTGTGAACAGACTCAGTTAGTACTTTTATTATCACAACACCTAGGATTTCAACCGGAGAATGAACAAAGTGCGAATACTTCAATTCTGTGAAGCGTTTAGTGCAAATGGAAAACAAGAAAAAGCAACGTCCGGAACCGTCGATGTTTGTGGGAGAGCTTGGAAATAAAATATTAAAGCCGGTATCATATCATCGTAAAGGTCGCCGCAGTGTGTATGAAGCTTGAAAATCGAGAAAAAGAGCTATTTTGGCAGGCTTATTGCGAGACGACGCAGAAGCGAGAAGAGGCCAAGGTTGAAATACCGGATCGAACTTGAAAAGAAAGGGGGCAACCATCCAAGACTGAAAGCGAATGGGCTTTAGAAAGAGAGCGAGAGATTGGGGAAACATTGAATGCCTAGAGAAAGCGGTTTAAGAGATTGAACAATGGATATGCTTTGCACTTGCCGAATTCGCCTATTCTCGGGCAGTGATCACTGAGTAATGCACATTGTGGAGAGACGCCAGTAAAGACAACAGAGAGAACCCGACACTCAAAGGGGAGACGGAAAGGAGCATGGGAATCGTCAATGTTAGAAGTAGGATGCATTGTCGCAGGTGGAGCTTTTCGAGACCAACACTCTGCAAGACGATCGACCAGTTTGTTTCGACCAACTCGCCTTACCTCTTCGAGCTGACGATGATCCAGATGGCGACAACGCTGGCGAGAATGAACGTCACGGCAAGAGCAGCCAGGAGCAGTGTGAAGGAGAGCGATGAGAGGCAAACGCCGGAGAGGGTTTGTGTCCGTGCTCCCACTGGTGAGAGTTGCATTCGAGGATCCGTGTCTGAAGCAGTTACAGTTGTTGAAGATGTAAAGCTGACTGTTAGTCGAAGACTCGTCGCCATCGAGGACATAGACGAACTGCGAGTAAAGATCGGCGTCCACGGGCGTGAACACTTGCGGCTTGGCCGAACGACGCGCGCGATTGCCCTGAAGAACAGAAGATGATTCGGGAAATGAAACATACAGTTCCATTGCTCGAGAGTTCATTCAGCAACTTCTCGCTGACGTGTCGATGGTTCTCGTCGAAGCACTTTGGCGGCTGCAAGATTTTGACCCAGTTTTCACACATGGAAATGTTGCGCATCGTCATGCGCTGACCATTCATCGTTTGTTTGCTCATAGACAGCGGACTTGCAGAAAAACTCCTCTTGAAAAAGTACGTTCAAAGACCGATTTCACTATTCAAGAGCCCTCCAAACTCTCCCTTCCTCTTCTCCTACGCATAGTAAGCTCAAAGACCACTCACCGTGACCCCATCGCAGCCATCGTCCTCCTTCATACAGAGTCGGATCTCGCATTGGAAGCGCACGGAGACGCGGTCGGCGAACTTGAAGACAAAGGACTCGCGATAGGCAAGGTTAAGCGCCTCGACGTAGGTCGGGTCGCCGAGGAGAATGCGGTCCGTGTGACATCTGAACCCGGAGAGGTAAATAGCCGTCGCGTGTGTCTTTCGGTCTCAATCGACAGGTTTGGTCGCGTTTCGCTGGGAATTGGTGAAGAGAGAGGAAGAGACAGGGGAGAGAGCGGTGGAAAGACAAGAGAAAAAGTGTAACCACGCCGCGGGGCTGGAGAACGCCATTCTCCTTTCACTCACCCGTTCGCGTCGACAATGAGCTGCTTTTCGCCCTGCCCGTCCTCGACGTAGCAGGAGTGCACCAGGACGCCGTACACGTCTATAAATACTCCCTTATACCGTCTTCCTTACAATCTTTGTAACACTCGCGCGCGACTTCAAAGCCGGATTTGATTGATTTGTTGACGAAATCATTAAAACGGTGTGCGGGCGCGAAACCAGGGAAAATGTGGTTCTTCGGCACCTCTTCGAGGCAAGCGCAACCGGTTGATCCCGGAGGGGCCAAGTGACGAGAACGCGGCGTTCTTTTCCCTGCATTCCTCCCCTTCTTCACCTCGTTTGCCGCTTTTGCATGGCAAGTCGGCCGGGATCCGGCACTTCGTTTACAGCGAGAGAAAGTCCCGAGGCACGTGTAGACGATGAACGAGAGAAGGGATGTGGAGAATTTTCATGTGTTTGACTAGCGACAAGAGAGCGCGTGTTGGCCGATATTTGAGCGACTCCAACACGCGTCAGTTTTGCAAATTTGCGTCAGTGTGTGTGCGTCTGTGCGTATGGGTATGCGCGAACTGGAAATTGCCGCAAGGTGGGAGATCACGAGGATTGTGCACCCCTTTCGGCAGCAGTAATCGCCGCAAAACAAGTTATAAACAGACCCGGTAGACAACAGTTGGAATTTCTACTTTGTTCTTTGAAATCGGAAAACGTTCTTACCAGACTGACATTCCCATCGATGCACAACAGCGTCGCCGACCCTTGCGTATCGCAGGATGGGTCCGTCGAGCTCATCCTTTCGAATTGTATAAGTGCAGGTCGGCATGGGGAAGTCCAGAGCCAAAGGTTCAGTTGGCAAAGCGCTGAAATAGGCGGTCTCATTCACACAAACACTCAAGGGTGCATTACGGAGAGACGAAGAATGGTCATTGGCCGTTCACCTTCCCTTGCCCGAGGGCACTGTCCACTGGCCAAACAAATGTGGCAAGACTTCGAACCATTTGTAAACTCGAGCGCGCGCACGCTCGTCTCAAGGCCCGGAAGCGGGATTTATTGTTGTGAAACGCCTATTGTCAGCGCCGTGAACATCCACTCGAAAGGTTTCGACAATCCTGACCCCGGAACGAGTGCAGACGCCGCCGTCGCAGTCGGCCACTTGGAATCCCCCGCTTGTTTGCGCAATCTATGCCACGCGTACTTAAGAGGTCTTGGAACTCCTTGAACCCTTTCCGAACAAGTTCTACCTGATGCTGTAAAGGGGTTCCAATTTACCTAATGTAGATGAGTAGCGGCAGAAGCGGCGTCGGAAAGGACGCTGATGGGGGCATCGCCGCCCAACTGGTTACATGGGGGCGACCGGTCGGCACACGATTACCGCAGACAACTGTGTGGTTGAGGGCGAAAGAGGAGAGGCGCGGGGATGCGCGTCGAGAGGGAGCAATATGTCGTTTCTTATAGACTAGTTATACGAAGAGAGTGAAGGAGGCGCTTTCGCCCTCCGCCTCCTCTTCCTTCCCACACCGTTGATATGGCGACTCCTTTGTGAGTCTCTAGCCGCCGCCCCCTATAATAGTCATCCCTCGCCTAGCAACTAAGAGACACCCGCTTCGGCAAACGTCAACTCTTTTTGAGGGATCGCTCTGCCAGGGGGTCCATTAAGTCCCATATGGAACTGCGGCACTCACCTGACGTCGAGCTCCGAGTGAACAGTGCGCACGGCCTCGCGGTACATGCACTTGATGTTGAAGGCACGGTCCATTTTGGTGATAAACAGCTGCGGAAGGAAATGATTCTATAAAGCGACTTACAGGATGGAAACTGATAACAAGGACGGTCGAGAATTGCATTCCTTCAGGTGAAATCTGAACATGCGAGATGATTCTTTAAAAGTCAACGAACCATTCGTTGACGATCCATGTTGCAGGCACCGTGGTTGAGTCGAATCCCACCAGTGGGTCGACCGTCCGCCGTCTTCTTGCTGTAGTCCACTCGACACTCCGGACGGTTGTAGTGGCCCTTCACATAAACCTTTCCTGTAAAAACGCGTTGATCACGAAATCGCACAACGGTCTCACCGCCGAACATCTTTCGTGTCCGGAACTGCATCTCGATCGTGTCCGTGTTGCACTGAATTTCGGGCTGGCCAAGAAGTTCGTTGTCCTCGAAGCCCCGAGCCTCGTCGGCCTGCAAAAGACTTTTCACACGCGGGCCACAAGTGAAGGAAGGTCTCTCCACTCTCCCTCTTGACTCCTTCGCCGCGTCAAGGCCGCACCTCATCCGACAGGCGAATTTTGTTCGGCGCCTCACGAGATCACTTTTTAGTCGAAATCGCATAGCACAAGATTTGAATGAAATTAAAAGAATGTCTCATCAACTTCTTGCTCAAGGAAATACGGCAAACTCACGAAAGCAGCCTCAATGCACAGGAGAAGGAAACAGGTGACGAGGGCTGACCCGGTCCGCATTGTTCTGGATGGCGGATAGATGTGGTTTCAACCTGCAATATGAAGAGAGGTATCACAATGACACCTTGGATTCGGCGCGGTTTTTCGCGGATAAGAAAAGAGAGTGACCCGGCCGATGTTCGTCGAGGTTCAGCTACGCGGAAAATGAGGTCGTCGCCGGCCGAGTCGTGGAAGCCACCTGGACTCGCGCGCCCTCACGCGCCCCCTTGGCAATGGAAGAGAGAGACCTTGAGGACACCAGGCGGTCTTGCACGTTCCGAACTGTTTCCGTAGCACGAGACCCACCCGAAACAATTACAAAAGGACCTCGACAAGGAGAGTGACACCTAGACGTCGCCGCTGGAAGGCTGGGAGAGGGCTCTACTAAGAAAACAAAAAAGAACTGTGAGAAGGAGAAGGAGAGACAAAATTGCCCTTCCTGTCTTCTTCCTCTGAGTCGCCGCCGACAAAACGCTATTCGTGTGCAAAAGACAGTGCAAGGGCGACAGAAAGAATCCGGCTTCGTCCGCCGAAAAATACCGGCGTTGGCGCATTTGCGTGAGCATCGCTAACGCATGGCTCGCTCAGGGGGGAGATGTCTTCTTCGGAGCCACGAAGAGAGTCTGGTCAGTTGGTGAAAGCCACACAAACAGCCCGGCATTGACCAGATTGAAGACAGAAATGGAATAAGATCTCTTGCCAATAGGGGAGATGGTGCCGACGATGTCCCAAACAACAAGCGATTGCCACGCGTGTAACGGCTACGAGACTGTTTGCACTCTTAGAAGGCGGCCGACCGAAAGCCGAGCCCTAGAACAATGGTGATCTCTCTCGATCCGACTAGCGAGGTCAAAGACAAGCCGTCCCCAAAGGGCAAAGAGGTTTGAAAAATTCAATGAAATGACATCGATGACGAAAGTTTGGGAAGGTGGTCGGTCTTTCATGACTTTCGAGATCGCCTCATTGCGCTAGAATGGACAGAAGACTAGCGGGCGCCAGGGTTCATCCGCTGACCACCACTCGTAAAGCAAAGAATTCGAACGATCAAAGGAAATTGTCGCACAGTTGGGCAGGATTGACCCCCTGACAGATCGACCACAGCCGTCTTGTAGGTGGACGCATATTATATAGAGCCCCGAGGAAGGAAGGCGGGAGAGACCTTGGACTGTTTCCTTAATTCCTTCCTCGCCTTGCCCATTCTTATGATGACCCGGACAATTGGACTGACAACCCGCTGCGCGTCAACGAACGACTGCCACCCCGCAAAGAAGTTCATCTCACTTCGTTAAGGGTCAGAGAAGACAGAAGGCTTAGGGCTCGCGAGGGTCACTTACTAATATCTGTCCGATGGAAAAGAAGAGACACTTTCGGAGAAGGAGCTACTGGGCTACCGATCGACGGAGGCGCGCGAGATGCCTGTGGCGACTCTCGGGGTGGGGCATGCGCATGCGCGAAGTGCATTCGACCCCCGAGGGGGCGGAGCGCTTAAGGAGTTCAAACACTTGCCGACCATGGGGTCGTCCGTTTGACCCCCGACATCCCTAGCCCCTCCGTCCACATTCCCGACCACAATGTTGTCGTCTAATTAGCGAATTGAGAAAACATTTTTAGAAGAAAAGAGCGAAACACTTGCATGTAACGAGCGCTTTGCACCAGTTACACGCCAAGCGAGCGTGACCGACTTTGACCTGGAATTGAGAGTCAAGGTTGGGGAAGAAAGTGGGCATCCACAAATGGCAATAGGAAACAGGCGATGAGGCGGTTACAGCCCCGAAGCGATATTGCCGCATTGTCGACGATCGCATTCATAAGCAGGCGGAAGAGGACGTTTACGATACAACCAATAGATGGCGCGTCAATGACTCTTTCGCACACCGCCAAATAGTTCGCTGGCTTACTTTTGCGATACATGTATGTTGGAGAATGTGACCTGTGACCAGCGACCTAGAGGCGAAAGGGCAGATGAACTTACAGCAATGGATAAGAGGCGCTTGAACCGTCGAGAGTGGCGGCGAGGTGGCGACATGTGGCGACTTGAACGTTAAACCCACAAGTGGCCGTGTCCTTGGTACCGTCCCTCAAGAAAGCTACCGCTGACTGACTCAAAGGACATCCCAAGAGGTGTCCCAAGAGTGGCCGAGAATGTTATGAAAAACACTTTTGGAAGTCGGGTCAAAGGTTTCTTGCCCTCGCTCACCGCCCACGGCGGGTCACGGCGGGCAGCGCCGGCACACTTCAACGCTTTTTTCTGGAGCAAAAACGGACAGACGAATCAGAATAAAGGACGGCACGGAAAGGAGGGGTTTGACTCCTCGCGTACCCCCTTCTTTTTTCACCTTGTTTCCGGGTACGCCGGTCTGAGGCGCCGGTGGCAGAGGGGCACGGCTCAAGGAGGTCAAGGTAGTGGAAGTGAACTGAGAAGAATTAGGTACGACGCATATGACACTGAACAGTTGTGTAGGGTAAAGCTCCCTGTTCGGTAATCCTCTTCTTTCCTTCGAGGAGTGAAGTGCTGACGTGGGGAGGACAAAGAGGTCGAGGAGGTGCCCTGACACAGCTGGATTGCAATTGAAAGGTCACTTCGCACGATTCGTCAAGGTCCTCGAAACTGACTTCAAACAACCCTTTACTAGCTTTACAATCCGAAAACAGGCACTTTCTTATTTGGGGGGTACGCTAAAGCGATGGGAGGCAAGGTCTTGAAGGACAGCTCACACACACACCAAAGTCGCGGCAATACAAAGCGTCCGACAAGTGGCTAGAGTGACGCGGGGACCTTCGAAACTACGGCCTCTTCTAGATGAAAAGAAGTGAACGAGGATTAGCCTTCGCTGGAAGACTTCGTCCACGACGTTGAACGGAGATGACGAAGTTCTGGAGAAAAGTGGGAAGTGTTCCAAGAGGAATGTAGAAGAAGATGGCATCGTTGCCGACCCAATAGCGGCTCTTCGGGAATCTTCCTAGCAATGCGTGCTCGTAGGCATCCACTACCGGCGTGAGGTCTTCGTAGCAGTGACTGAGACGTGAGAAACGAGCCTCCTTGTCTGAATGTAGAAGGAGCGAGATTATGGAAGTTCATTCAGGGCGCTTACAATCATCGAAGAATTTGCGTCCATACTCTTCCTTTGTTTCAGCATCCAAGCGCTCCCAGACCTGAGAATGTGAAAGCTGAACGCTTGACTACCCGATTAAGATCTCTCGTCGCCGTCTGAGTAATGGCCGTAGTGAAGAAGCCGGGCTCGAGGATATGCACCGAGACACCAAAGTCAACAAGTTCGTGGCTGAAAGTGTCACTTGATCTGCGCACTTCCTCTCCTCCCACGCTTTCAGGTGTCGTAGACTTCGCTAAGCACCCGTGAAACCGTCTTGACTTGAAGTGCAGTGAAAAGACTTCGAGAACGAGAACGAGACGAGAGTCTCACCGGATCACATCGGCGTAAGCCTCCACCGCGTGCTTCGACACACAGTACGGTCCGACGGTCGGGCGAGGCGTCCGACCGGAAACCGAGGCGATGACAACCACACGACCGCGTTGGATCTTCACGTACTTTTTCAGGTTTTGAGCAAAACGCATAACGCCGAAGGTGTTCACTTGCATTATCTGAACGCAAATGTGAAGCTTTTACGATGCTCACATTAATGTAATCCTGCGCCTGCAGCCAGTCGTCAGGGCCGGTATTGCCAAGAATTCCGGCATTGCAGACGATGCCCCACAGACCTGAACATGATCCTATCAACTCCAATATTGCTTGCCTTTTGTTCCAACTTCCTTCCCGACAAACTCAGAAAACTTTTGAACCGATTCGTCGCTTCGAACGTCGCAAGAGAATGTTTTCAGAATTGCCTTGTTCTTGGCGGCTTTCTTCAATTCTTCGCCTCCCTTTGGAATGATGTTAGAGTCTCTCACTCGCCTACCTTCTCAGTCAGGACTCCAGCAATAACCGGCACGCCGAGGCCATTGAGTCGCAACGCGAGAAGATACCCAAAACCGCTGTCGCAGCCCGAGATGGCGACGGTTCGCTGCTTGATGTTGTCGAGGCGTTGCGCCAGGAGCCATTTCGCCAGGTAATACGCTCCGGCACCGATTGCACCGAGGACGACGACCGCGAGGAAGGAGACCATCGGAGTCAACTGGTCAGATTTTGCGCGAGCCGAGACTGGCTGATGCAAGGCAAAACGAGGCGAGCTTATCGTCTCGTTTATGGCTGTTGATGGCTTTCTTGTAATCATGCTGCTCTTTGAGAGGGTGTGAGCGAAGAGTCAAAGTGCACTCAGAGTTTATTTCTCTTCTCAACAATTCGTATAATGCGCTTATTTCACACGACTATTGAATTTATACATTAAATGCATGCTAAAGAGTTTAGCCACTACTACCCGAAACCAGTAAAGCAACTTGGTCTTTTTAATGCGAGAAGAGAATGAGGGAGCTTTTTGTATCTGAAGACAAAAGTGAAATAGCAACCGAGATGCTATTTGAGGGGGAATGAATGTCATGAAAAAGTTGCTGACTAGATGACAAGATTCAAATAAATTAGCAACAGAATAGTCACAATATCAGGAAGCAAAATCCCGCAAAAACTGTGAAAGACAGAAATAAATACTATTATGGTGAGTCAGGCCATGGCTTTCCCCAGTTCAGGGCCTCCATCTCGGCCTGATTCCCCTTGCGTACACGACGAACATCCACGGGCTTGGGACCGTGACAGAAGCAGGCGCCGCTTTCGCAACCCGCTCCACCTTTGCTCAACGATTCTTCGGACGCCGATGAGAGATCCCAGGAAAGAAGCGGCTGCTAAACAATGTACTGATGTGAGCAAAGAAATTCGAGTATCCATGCTGTTGCTGCATTACTATGTAGCGTGCAGCTGTCATGCAGAGCAGTAAATAAGACATGCACAAGTCTCGAAACTAACAGGTAGGTGCTGAGATCCAGTGACTGAGGCGGTTGATGACTACAAGTGAAGTCGCTTCTTGCGATTATCCGTGGAAGGAAAATGAACGAAGGCATCACGAATCGCACGCAAAGGGGAAGGGCACCCGTAGCACCAACTTGAAAACTGAGCAGAGGGGAAGAGATGACGATGATGCTCGATCAACTTTTCGCATGTCGACGATCCTCCTTAAATCGGCGCGTAACAACATCAAAAACCGTCACGAATGACTCATTCTCTTCCCGAAGCAAACCCACAACCGAGAAGAAAGAGTATGGAAAAGGGATACCTTCATATCGAAGAAATTGTTATTTCGGGAATCTCCGATCATATTGCCGGAGGGACTGGATCGATCAGCTGGAAGAAACAAGTTACGGGCACCGACTGACGACTTACAGACTAACGGCCATGAGCGATCTGTGCTAAGGTCGACTGGACTGATATAGTCATTTGCTGTCCATATCGTTCCCAGGGCTAGTCGCATTCGTTCTAAAGTGGATGGTTTTCAGCTGTTGAAAGAAAGGTATGTATTGTACCTTGACTGCTTTCACGAGCCGAACTTGGCTTTGGCGCTTTCGGCTGCTCGATTTCAGGACCCGGTTGACCTTCGCGTTCGAGGCTTTCTTGTCGCCGCCGCCTTGCATCGAGGGATCGCTTGCGCAAATCATCCGCATCTTGATAAACAGGAAGTGCCGAACGACTTTGTCTTTCTGCTCAAAAGATGTAAGTTAGTTTCAGATGAACCTGCACCGCTCAGTTGTTGATCTTGTTGCGGGCTACCGCCTTCTATACAGGGTCCCGGTGTTGAGAGATGTGACGAAGACGACGTAAAATGCTGTGGGTGTTGCTTGTCCAAAGAGTCGGTTGATCCGTGATTTCGGGAATAGCGCCTTCCTAAAAGTGAAAGAAGATTACTTGATTCTGAAACAGAAAGAAACCTGCGATAATATCATTGAGGCCGGGATGCATGGGGCTTGTCTGGTCCACTCGCTTGATCTCCACGTGATGCACTCGTTCGGCGCTGCCGTCACTATGAGTTGAGGTGTTCATTATGGACGTTGCTGGATCTGGCAGCGGTCTTCTGAGAAGAGCGTCACGATCAGAAGAATCACTGATAATGCTGCTTCGACTCTCAACAATCACCTCACGCTCTTCAGTCAACTAAAACGTGAGTTTGATCGTTGCTGGCGCCGTACCTTTCGATTGAGAATTGTCTCAGGAGTTGTCGATGTCGAATATGGAAGTGAGGGCCGGTTCATGAACTCTTGGATGCTCGTGACACTCGAAGAAGCTCTAGTGGATGTTCCCGGATGCGGAGGTGGAATTGGCGGTGCTTGTGTTCGAGACGGCGAAGGTTGGCGATTTCCCGGATAGCCGACAACTTGAGGTCTTGTGGGTGATTGTTGACGTTGTTGAAGCGAGGAAAAGCGCTGAACATCCTCGCTCAGCACCGAAGGTCGGGAAAGCCGATTGTCGTGGATCTGCGGGGCAAAGTCCGGAATCGGCGATGTCGGAGGCTTCGGTGCAGGCTCGTCTGTGGTCGAGGTGCTCGTCGCTGTCGTCACACTCAACGAACTGCTCACATTATCTACAAAGAGACTGAATTTCCCTTTCCGCGGTCTGCAAATCGATGCCGGTTCGCTTTCGAGGGACGATTTTGAGCCCTGTGCAAGGGGCGATTGTCGAGTTTGAGGGCGCAACGGAGGCGGCGGCGGTGGCGGCGATGGGTTCGAAGGCAAACAAGCACGGACTTCTCGCTCGCGGACCCACACATGTCACACTTCACTCCTCGAAGCAGCGTCTCTTCCCTCTTCCCCCTCCCTCGACAAGTCTCACGTTCCCAATGCGACTCCCTTTCCCGGAGTGAGAGAGGACCGGATCAAAGTTGGCAGAAATGGAGGGGCCCCTGCAGGGAATGCAATGTGATACTTGAGCGCGGGACCCCCTGCACTCAACGAGACACTCGAACCTCCTTGAAGATTATCGGTGTTCGACGGGTTCGGTTGCTGTGAAGAAGTGGAGGAGGGTGGCGGAAGGGGTCGACCGCCGGGAATGCCTGCATAAAGGCTCGACGCTCCGCTGCCTCCGACCTGTGCTTTCAACCATGAACAAAGCGTCATGACACACCGTCTCGTATTCATTTCCAATTGTGGAATAATAGTGCTCTCGGCGGGTTCCGTCGGGAAGCTGACCCTGTGCTCGGAGGCGTTCACGAACAACCTCGGCACTTTCGCGAACAGTCAAGTAGCGATATGACGGTTCACGACTGGAGTCTTCCTGAAGAAGAAGTTGGCCATAAAAATTCTTGATACTTGAGACTCGGAGGCGCTTTCTGGAATGATTTCCGCCTCGACTTCTCTGAACGCCACTCGATTTTGATTTGAAGGGCCTGGTCTTTCAATCTGTGGAAGAACGTATTGCGGAAGCACTGTTAACATACTTTTGAGTAAAGATGATCGACTTGAGACGGCGCTGGTCTAGAGCTAGTGGAAGGTTCGCCTTTTGGGACAGTAGCAGGCTTCGATGGACTAGGATCTGGTCCCAGCTTCACCTTGGCGTAGCCAGGATCGTATGCACTGCTACTATCCTCATCTCCCGCTCCTCGGGTATCAGAACCAATAGAACTGAAAAAAAATGCAACTTCAGCAACAAAACAAACCTGTATGGATCTTCGCTGGCGCCGGCGTAAATCTGTGAGGCGCTCTGGTAGAGGGCGTCTTCTCCGCCTGCATTTGTTCGTTCTCGATCAGTGCCCGAAAACATGGGATAGTCGTAGCGGCGAGTTCGTGGCCGCCCGTCGACCTGCAGCGAAGCCGATGAGACGATGACAACACAAGAAGACCTTTGTGTAGAGGGGATCGGTGAAGGAGTCGTTCTCAGGGTCGATCGACTCGTACATCGGGTTCACCGGGCCGTCGATATAGTCAACATCGGCAGCGATCGGCGCCTTCCCGTTCCTCTTGTCAATTACTGCATAAAGGTGTTGACTGGAAGTAGCGGCCGGGATCTGAGGCAATGCTCGTCGATTTTGGTGCGGTGGTGCCGATGCTCGAGTCGATCCTCCTTCGGTGGAAGCAGCATTCTAGGCCGATGTGGTAGAAAAGCAGAACTTACAACATGAGCTGGCTGTGAATGCCGATCGGGTCCAGCTTTAGGGTCATGCGGACGGAAGTGAACGGCAACCGGTGATCGTGCTGGCTCAGGGCTTCTTGGTGCAACTGGATTTATTACTCCATAAGCCTCGTCGATAGAGTCCCTAGAAAAGCACTCTGTTATCACTCCTAATCACTTACTTTTTGACCTTCTTCACACAACATTTCACACAAGTTGTGACGATGGTGACGAAGGTTAGCACGGAGACGAAGGACAGGACCAGCGGCGACGGCGCGTGTGCCGCTGCCGCAGCCGCCGAGTCCAGAAGGACCATGCGCCCCTCTTTGGGTGACTCTTTCTCCCTGAAAAGAGAACTGTGTGATAATAAGAGAGCTTTTTAACCCGTGCTAAAGTAGATCAAAGAAAATGATGCGATCGTTTTCAAAACTTGGCATTTGGCGCGGGCGGCGAGAACAAGGGAAAGAAAAGGAACGCGCGTGTTTTTGACGGAAGGGCGCGCACGGCGTGGGGCGAGGCAGCGCTGACCCGTTCGGCCGGCCAAGAGGCGATTACGGTTCTGGCCATTCGCCAAAGGCAGAGACGCAAACGAGTGAAGAAAGGAAGCGGTAACAAATTGCCAGATGCTCGCTCTAATAAAAACACGAAGAAGAAGAGAGAAAGCTGAAGGGGAGACGAGGGCCCAGGGGAGCCAATGCGAGGCGAATCGAAAGTGACCAGTGGCCATCTCCGCGCTCTCTCCTTCTCTTTCCCTCCCTCAACAGCCCAAAGAGAGACAGGGGCGAGGAGGAGGCTGCTGCGAGTCGAGGCCCGCTGCGCGCATTGAAAACCCTCCCGCGGTCCCCGTCCCAAACGCGTCCAGGAGGAGGAGGAGGAGGAGATGCGAGAGGGGAGGCCACCTCGAAAAGAAAGAGGCAGAGAATTGAAGGAGTGCAAACCAAGCGCCACCCACTGTCCTCACTCAAATCCTCGATTTCTCAACCGCTTTCACTTCTGCTAAGTGATTTCCAAGGTGAAACTATAATTCACACCAGCACTTTGACGGTGTTAAATGGCTTTCGTAAAGAGGCGATTTTAAACTGGAACCAAGAAGAGGAGGACAAGGCTGGAAGCCGTTGAAAGGACAACGAGGACGCTGGGGGCGATTTGTCACTTGAAGGTCTCCGAATCGCCGAATTTCAGATGTGAAAGGAGGGCAGGACAGCGGGTGGCATCGACGGAAGCAATTGGAGGCAAGCAAGGTCGGCTAGGAGGGCTTCCGCAGCGGCTTTTGTGGGAGACTCGACGTCCCGACGATGATTGTGTCGTCGAGCAGCTGCACAAACTCGGCGCGATAGAGCTTCACGTCGAAACGAATCCATTCCAAAACACTTGCGAAACCATAAGCCTGAAGAGTTTATTGACTTTTGCAATTCTCAATCGGAGCAATCTATCACAGCACTTTCTCTTTCTAGAAGCGAAGATCAAAGCTATTCACTATCAATGAATCTTAGGACATTTCGGGCCATGGCAGCACCGTCTTGGACAACGAAGGCGTGTTCACAGTTGTCTTCGTCATAGTGAACACCTTCAGGATGGCGATCGTCCATGTCATCGGCGTAGCCAAGTGGCACCCAGCCGTCTGTGCGTCCGTAATAGAAGGCCACTTTCTCCTTCACGGAAGGACTGAGTAAACTCTCGTCGAACTCGCAGACCTAGAAGACTAGTCTCTGACGATAAGACCTACAGTTTTCAACTCTTCACTTGAGAGGTAAACAATGTTTCGTGCAACTTGCAAGCGCAGTAGTTCTGATGCGGCGGTTTTCACCTCGTGTGGGACGCTTTCATGTGCGAGATGAAGGCTCACAAGCCAGTATCGAATGCTGTCGCCCAGCCATTCCAACCAGTGAAGAAGATAACGAAAGATGTAGTCGTAGGTTTTGAGGAACTGAAACGGAAGATTGAAGAAGTTTGACTCTCACGTGCAAAATCCACCCAAGTCGTTGTCCATTCGGTGAGACATCCATCCTCTCAATGGTCGGGAAGAGTCCCACGGCCCTCCGAATGGGAAAGTCCTCGATGACCTCAGGCAGCATTCTGAAGGCTAAATTTTCGGCGACTGGATTGAACCTCAGCATCATGTACGATCCTATTGAGTGAGCGAAGATGTAGATCTTCGTTGCGCCACCAAGATATTCACGAATAAAGTCCGCCTTGTGCTGAATTTGATCCTTCAAGTCGAAGCAATCTTTAAACCTCGGTGAAAATTTGAGAAAATAATTACCGTCATGCGAATGGTCTTCAACCGAACCGTGAAGATCCTTTGGCATTGAGACATGATTGAGGTGTGAGATCGTAACAAAAAGTGCATCATCATAGACTCCCGGATCTCGCTTCCAAAGCAGGTCGAGTATCCTTCTTCCGAAATCGGCGTAAAAGGCTTCATTTCCTGGATTTCCTGAAAAGGTTCGCTTCATCATTCTGAGAGCGTTTTCAGTTCTTACCTGGAATCATAAGTATGATAGGCCGTCCTCGGCTCTCCTCACTGGTAAGATGAGGTGCTTCGGAGCCCATGACAGAGACACGGGTCCATCGTCCTCCGACTTTCAGCCAGTCCACTCGGCGCGCCACGTTG
Source organism: Poikilolaimus oxycercus (assembly GCA_034700245.1). Classification (NCBI taxonomy): domain Eukaryota; kingdom Metazoa; phylum Nematoda; class Chromadorea; order Rhabditida; family Rhabditidae; genus Poikilolaimus; species Poikilolaimus oxycercus. The sequence goes on from JAQIXL010000003.1 coordinate 92,201, forward strand.
GTCACCATACGTTGAAATATTCGAAGACAAATGAAGCACAAGAAAACAATCAAGGCTTGTCTAGGCTAGAGAGTGGCTGAAAGTATTTGAATCGTGGGTGCTCGCCGTAGTTTGATACGGCACCAGGCCTGATTGTAAACAGGAAACGACGGAATGTCTGGAACGATGGCACTCGTGCAGAAAGGCTACACTTTCAATGCCCGATCTCCTCGCTAGTTTCTCTTCAAAACGTTGACGAAGGCGGCTCTTTGCGATGCATTGGAAGGTCACTGCCGTCCTGATCTGTACTTATGGAATAGTGAAAGAGTTTCGGCCCGCTACTCCATTTCTGACTCCTTTCCTCGTTTCGGAGTACAAGAATTTTACAGTCGAAGAAGTATACGGCGATGTTTACCCGATTTGGACCTATTCGTATCTGTTCGCACTGGTTTGTTCTTTTGAATAGAAACGTTTCCAGATCCCTGTGTTCTTTCTAACCGATGTGCTTCGTTACAAGCCGGTTATTGTCTTAGAAGCCTTGACTCTCGCAGGAACATGGGCTTTACTTGTTTATGGCAAGACAGTATCGGTCATGCAGGTCATGCAAGTGTGCTTTGGTACGCCATTCTATTCGTTCACATTACATTATGGCAGGAATCTCTAGCGCTGCGGAAGTGGCCTACCTCTCGTACATGTACGCCGTTGTGGATGAGAAATACTTTGCTAGAGTAACATCTTACATCCGAACGGCATCCCTTGTTGGAAAATTGGCGGCTTTCAGCCTTGCGCAGATTCTAGTTTCAACTGGTACAGGCTCTTTATTGCTTCTCAATCAGGTGCGTATCCTTCTGTACTCGAAGAAAGAAGAACAGATTTCAGATCTCTTTGGCTGCGGTTTGCATTGTGTTCGTTATTTCTATTTTCCTGCCGAATGTGAAGCCCATGACGAGAGAAGCATTGGAGATTGATGGCGAGGATATGAAGCCCGACGAAGAGCCATTGAGGTTGCCTCTTGCATCATCATGAAAGTTTCAGTCGTCGAGAAGTGGAGCTCCACAAAATGGATGGAGGAGTGAAGCTCTACTGTGATGCGACATGGCGCAACTTTCGCGTCTTCTTCAGCAATCGTCTCGTGCTTCAGTGGTCGATTTGGTGGGCTCTCGCATCTTGCGGCATCTTCCAGGTGAGTTGAAGAGAGGACTCCAACGAGCTTCCAGGTCTACAACTACATGCAAACACTGTGGACGGCCATGCAAGAGGAAGAACACTCGGCTGTGGAAAACGGATGGGCCGAATGTGCTAATACTCTCTTTGGTATGTCTCCATTGATCCTTCAACTTCCATCAGGTGCCGTCGTAAGCTTTGGCGTTCAGTGGCTGCATATTGACTGGAAGCGACATGGAAGGCTTTGTCTTTTTGTGTCGAATCTCCTCATTGCCCTTCTGCTGGTCGTCATTTCACAGATTCACCACGTTCGCCTCGCCTATCTCATCTACGTCATCATCTCATCAATTCACCATACGCTCATCACCGCCGCCAGGTTGGAACGAAGAGAAGCTCTAACAACTTGTTCAGTACCAATATTGCTCAACAACTTGATGCAGCCAGTTACGGCCTTATCTTCGGATGGAACACCTTTGTGGCGCTTTGTCTGCAGTCTCTTTTGACTTTCGCTGTTGCTGATCGACACGGCTTTAATCTCGATATTCGAGCACAGGTATGACTACATTATCTCGGCATGTATATTTCCAGTTTGTGGTGTATGGAGCTTATTTCGGAGGCGTCTCACTGCTTTTCTTTGTCGGAATGGTCATCCAAGGCTGTACGAAGAGTGGCACAGAAGTTGAGAGTAGAATTGTGGGTGAAGAGAAAATTGAAAGTAGTGATGAGTAGATCATTTGTTAGCTAATTTTGAGAAATTTAATTTCCCCAAAGAGCTTATGTGAAGATCTTTCAATCAAGGTGCAACGGTTTCTAGGTCAGAATCTATGTTCAACGAGTTCAAATAAAACTGTTTCAAAGTCTGCAGAATGCCTCTATTAGTCAGCGACGAATCATTTCAATGACTTCCCATGACATTGTGAAGAGCCGTAGGCCTTCTGAATGGTCGAGTATTGATGGGTTCCCTCGAAGGCGTAAGCGGTGATAAGCACGGCACCCGAAGAGGCGACGTCTTGCCTCGTGGCTTACCTTCATGAGGTTCTTTGGCATTTCGCTGCTGGTGCTTCTGTCTCAAGCAAGCCTCACCGTGATCTCGTATAATGTCGACGATAAATGTGTAGCCACGGGGTGCAACTCTCACTGTGAAGTGGCGAAGAAGAAGGCAAGTTGTTTGCTGAGGATGATAGACCCATTTATTTAGCATACTAACTGTTTTCTAAAGTCAACGATGTTCTACGAGAGAGTACTTTTCGGTCTCATGGACTCATTCGTCAAAACCCAGGTACGGTGTAAAACGAAAACATACAAGAAAATTTTAGCTAAGAATTTCAGCAGTGACTCACACATTCGACAGAGATCAATTGGCTAGTGACACCTTTCAGAGATTTCAAGTTAGTCAGGTGTAACTGATCGCAAAGTTGGTTGTGAAGAAAGTCTACGCCAAAGACACGGATGATGAATCGGGAGTGTTAGACGATCAAGGGACGCTTCAGCTACTGGCAAATCAGCTAGCAAATCTGGCCAAGGTGTCTTACGACGAACATGTGAGTGGCTTGCGATGACTAGTTTCACTTGTTTCCGGCAACAACTGCGGATCCTCCGTTGTGTCCCATAGGCTGCGAACGTTCGCATAGAATGTACGAGATCTTGTCGTACGTATCTGTGGCTGTATCTGTGATCCTTCTTGTTGTGCTGACTTCTCTCAGTACTCGCGAGCAACGTCAGCTCGATCGAACTGCGAAAAAGGAATACCTCGAAGACCAAGCGAAAATGAAATTGACACAACAGAGTCGCTAACTGATCTTATGATGCCTAAAAAGAAGACATAAATATTGCATTCCGCGAAAGTGAAGTTGAAGTCACAGATACAGAAATCACAAAAGCAACATCAGAAGGGTCCATTCGATCAGTTCATGATGATCTCCGGTGGATTTTAAAAAGGCGCGCCAAGACTGATCTCACCTAGATTGGACATTCTTAGGTGTCTTGTTTGGTCTGTGGTGGCTGATTAGAACTTTTTCCACTGGATGCAGCAAAATAAAAAAATAAAAATAAAAAGTCACCTTCTTTTCAACCAAACCTTACAGCGTGTTACTGCACACAATGCTAGATATGATGTCTGCACTGAAACATATCGACAAGCAATAGGCCCCTTTTCGGACTGGGTTTGCCCTTTTCGACAAATGATGAATTGTTTTAGCCATTAGAAGATCTTCAGTCTCTGAAGTGCATTATTCCGTCGACGATCCATCACGGTTCAAGTTACTTTGTGGGCACAGGTCGATCAGTACCATCGCAACTTGACTGGAGAGATCACGGGTGCGTCACGCGTGTCAAGGACCAGGTATATACTTGTGCAAGAAAGCAAAAGGCATTAAAGGCGATGTGTGGATCGTGTTGGGCATTTGCTGCAACGGGAGCACTTGAAGGCGCGCACTGTATTCGAACGGGCCAATTGATGGAGTTAAGCGAACAACAACTCGTTGACTGCTGTCACGTCCACGATTGTGATGGCTGCCAGGGAGCGCGTCTCGAAGCGCCCTTTGTCTACGTTCACCAGAGTGGAGGAATTATGGACGGCTCTGATTATCCGTACAACGCCACAGAGGGTGTGTGTAAGTTTGATCGAAAGGTAGGTACATACAATAATTCTCGTTGAATTTGAAATTTAATAGAGAATCATAGCCAATTCACCTAAAATTTCAATGTGTAAAACCCGCTTTGATCGTAGCGAGTTCGACTTATCAGTAGCTTGCAGAAAGCCGTTGAGGACGATGCTGGTTATGTTCAAGTTCTGCCTCTTGATGAAATTGGTCTAAAAGAGGCCGTTGCGACCTTTGGGCCTATCGCGGTTTCCATCCACACGACGATGGGCTTTGTCGCATATAAAGAGGGTAAGGCACTCATTTGTTGAGAACATGTAGTCATACTGCGCAATTTTAGGAGTGTTCAATGATCCAGATTGCTACGATCCCGACGCAATAGCATGGGGACCTAGTCACGGCGTTCTACTGATCGGCTATGGAACATCCGACGAGAATATCCCATTTTGGATTATCAAGAACAGGCGAGTCAGGGAAATTGTGAATTGCTCCTTGTCAATGCACAAAGTCTTCAAGGATACTTGACTGCCTCCTCAAGCTGAAACTATGCCTTACTGCTAGAATTTATTTCATTTCAGCTGAAATACCGACTGGGGAGACAACGGTTACGCTCACTTTTATCGTGGCAACAACACGTGTCTTATTGCTGGACAAGAAATATTCCCACGACCACTGCCCGATTAGTGTTGCGGATTGGAGTGATTATTTCTACGTTATATTGAAGCTTAATTTATGCGACTCGAAATAAACGTGATCAGCAGCTCGATTATTATTTTCCACTCGTTGTCTTGGACGGACGGTTGGGTGTTTGAAGCCCCTTTCGAAGATTGTTCAATTGTCTTCGCGTATTTTTGAGCAGTTTTGTAGAACATCAATTGTGTTGAGTCCTTAGAATTCTTGCAGATGAGGGTTTTAATACCGCTGCTTCTCCTCGTCAGCTTCGATCTTGTAAAAGCACTGGGTAAATCGGACAGAAGGCCTGCCGATGACGAGGAAGAGGAAGAAGAAATCGTCGACGCAGAGGGACAGCAAGAGTTTTTCGTGGATGAAGAATTGTTTGACTCGGCAAGTCGTTACTTCAAACAAATGGCTTTGATCCATTTCTTTTGTTATCAACAGGAGCTAATTCAGACACTGGATAAGATATGCTATTTATTTTCTTTCAGACACCGCATGGCCGATTCCCTGCGGGAAGTGTGACGAAGGAAAGTATCCTCGAGAATCATCTGAAAGTGGATTCAAGCAAGAAGACGTTCGCCGGCGCATCGCTTGCTTACATCACTCCGGTCAGTTTCGAGTTGTTCGATGGTCCCTCGTTTGTCACATAACAGCAGAAAGTCTCAAAAGAAGTCCCAAGAAGATTTAATCCAAGTTGTTGACTTGTTTTTCGACGTGAGTCACACGAGGTCAGCAATAGCCCAACGCGTCCGTAAAATGGGGACAGTGTCGTCACCCGGATGCACGTATCTTCTTCTTTGGCCTTCGACTGACGCGGATGTTGACGCCTTCTCGACTATTCGTCCTTTCAGTGGAACAATCGCGGCTACGACCTCGCCAAGTGGGCAGCGAAGAAGTTCACGCACATCTCGCCCGTTTGGTTCCAAATACGAGCGGTTCGCGACGGCTATAACTGTCGCATCGACGGTACACACGATATCGATCAAGGTATTTTTCTCAAAACCGTCTTCTCTTCTCTATCTCCTTCTTCTCTTTCTTCAGTTCCATTTCAAGATCTCAGCGACACAGGGGTCACCCAGGGAGGAATTCAAAAGAAACCAAACCAGATTGAAGTGAAGAAGGAAGGAAGGAAAGGGGGTGGAGGGAGGGTGCAGATCCCAGATCCCACAAAGTGTTTCAGGGTGGATCGCGGACGTTCGCTCCAACTCTTCATCCATTCGTGTGGTGCCGCGAGTCCTCTTCGACAACTGGGCACCCGACGACTTGGTCGGCTTCCTTCAAAGCGAGACCTGGGGACGAAACTGCGCGCGCACGCTCATCGCCTTCCTTCAAGTATGACAGACTTTGTTTCTTTCTTCTTCCTCGATCTCGCCGTTTATTTTCTTGTGTGCCACTCTGAGCGAGAGCGGGTCCCCCAAAAGGGAGAGGAGAGCGCGAGACCACCACGGGATGCCTTTCGTGGTCCGCCAACGCTCTCAGTTCTTCTCTTCTCAAGTCGATCCGTCTCCGGGGGTTTCCAGCCCCATTACAACGAATGTCACAGCACCCACCAAACACAACGCCGAGTTGGTGCATGCACACGGGCCTGGACTGGCAGATTTTGATTCGATTACGATCTCCACCTCATCACCACCCTCTCAGCGTCGCCGACTTCGGCGTTAGCGCGCGCCTCTATCTTCGAAGCGAGCGACGGTGGCAGAGGGCCCCATCTCCTTCTTCGCCTCTCCACCAAGACGCGCACAATAGCGTGCTCACAGACCCATAAGATGCCTTCCCTTTCCTTCCTTCCTTTCGCCTTGTCGAGGAAGAAGATAGTGGAACAGGAACGAGATCACACGTCTCTCCCATTCACCCCTTCAACATCACCACATTGAAAACAAAACATCCAGGCGCTTCTCGAGGTGATACAGTAAACGAGACGCTGAACCTCCACGGCCAAAACTGTTTTCCTCCTCCGCTACTTTATGTCCTTTGAGAGCGTTTCGATGTGGCGGAGCCCCGCGGTGACGGAACGATCCCTCTTACGCCGTAGAGTGATGGCCAGGTATAGAGGAAGCGAAACGGGATGCAACGCCGTGTTGCCGCTTTGCCTCTCTCATGGCAGCCGAGCGCGGATGACTTGTCCACCGCATTTGCCGGCTCGGGAATGTTGCGATGACATTTCATGGCTCCGAGCGTGTAAGACGTCTCTCGCCTTGAAGATGTTGGGCGAGCAGAGAGGATCGTCACTCGGCCTTTGTAAAAAGCCGCCAGAGTTTAGTTGAGGATTCAATGTGAGTCAGGGCGAGGCGACGCTGTCACCGAGGAGTGGAGACTCTCGCTCAATGCAAAGCTCTTCCACAATGCACGCGCCAATCTCAATCCGCTCTCCCAGTCGGCATTTGGAGGGTCGATCGACCGCCGCCTGCACTACAAGAGTCGGTCCCTCGTTTTCTTCCGCTCAAGGGCTCTAACCAGTGAAGGCGCCGAGCGCGCCCCTCCTTTCCCTTTCTGGCCTCTCGTCTGTCTCTCGGCGACCCTTGGACGATCCGGTTCCTTTAAGCACCCCCCGACGTGATCTTTTAGCGCGAATAATATTGGTGCTGGATGCCGTCGCCCTCTTCACGCAAGTGATGGTTGGCAGGAAGAAGAACGAGGGGGAAGTCAGGGCAAGAGTGGACAGGGGAAACGAAGAACACTGAACGAACTTCAGCCGAGATCATTATCCGTTCTCTTTCAGGAGGAAAAATTTGAAGGCGCCGTCGTCGAACTATGGACGGCACTTATGGCCGGCACTCAAGGCAAGGCCGACACGTGAGTTGCAAGAAGAAGGAAAGCACGTACATCCACAGGTATCTGATCGAGTTGTTGACCATGTGGGGCGACTTCTTCCACAAGAAGAACCTCGAGTTGATCCTTCCCGTCGCTCCGCCGATCACGCCAGAGTAAGTGTGTTGGCCCTTCAATCGCCTTGTCTTGTCTTCGTCTTCGTCTACCGTATCCTCTCCGCATCATCGCCGGGTCTTGATTCGGGGCTGCCATCTTTGTGTGTGGCGGTGGAGAGCGCGCTCCCGTGTGTCTCGAGAGAATCTCTTCTCTCCAGGGGCGAGGCGCATTTCGACAGGGCGCTCCTCGACGATGAAAGGAGAACGAAAGTCGCTTCTACCAGCATTGCAGCCATGCCGCCAGCAGCGCCGCACGGCACAGGCGCCTTGTTCTAATTGCGCAAACCTGTCGGTGCTTGAAGCGCCGACACCGAGCCCGAGGCATGCGGCTATTCACTCACGGCACACATTCACGGTGCTCACTGCGCCTCCGAGATCGTCTCTCACAGTGACGAGAAGCTTTCTGTCACTCGCCGATTTCTCGTTTATCAGAGCATTCACTGAGAAAGACTTTTCAGAGGTCCGACGCCGATCTTCACAGCGCAGCATCTCGAAGCACTTGCCGGCCCTGTCGACTACATTCAAGTCATGACTTATGACTATCAGGGTTCGGTTGATCAAAAAAGCAGCCACACAGAGGGGAACTGCAGGTGATCTCGGAGTGGCACCTTTGTCCTGGGTGGAGGAGTGTACGAGGCATTTGGTCGGTAACAACGATCATGTCGCCTCCCATCTTCTCATCGGCCTCAATCACTACGGCTACGCCTATGAACCGGGAAAGCATCCCGAAGCGTTCGTCGACAACAAGTAAGTTGTTGGTCCCTCGAAGTGGCAGTCAGCGATTTGGCAAGTCTCGGTCCTGGGAGGATGGAAGTTTGTGGCGCTTGGAAATTGTGTGGCGACGTCGGCGAGTTGCGCGACGGCGGGAAATTGCCGGCTGGCGATACTCGCCCCTCGCTCCTCAACAGCGACGAGATCGCCTCCTCCTCGCTTTCTAATCCCGCGCTTCGTTTCCGGTTCCACGCAGTGGCGACGGCCTCTCGCACGCAGCGTCTCGACCCAGCTCCTTGACTCGCTAGCATCTCTCGAATCTTTACCGTTTTTCTTCACAGCGAACTCGTGCCCTTTCAGGTACTTGGAACTTCTAAAGAACGAGAAGTCGAAGTTGATATGGGATCCGAAGGCCGGCGAACACTACGTGAAGTTGGGGTGAGTTTGTTGTCTACACTGCGGTTTTGGATATTATTGGTCTTGTATGGAGGGAATTCACAAGGAGAAAGAACACTTGAGGGTTGCCGTGTGCAAACCACGGAATGCCTCTTCTCGCCCCTTTTCTGAGACTCGTCTCTCGGACCCCCGCACTCTCGCCCCTTTCGTTCGACTTTTTACGAGATCAGGAATGGAAGAGGGCCGACGGGGGCTTGAGAGGTTCGTTACGAGAGACGCCACTAAACCTGTACAAGCGCTGCCGCGTCGAGTGGCTGCTTTCTCGAAAGAATTGGAGGTGCAATTGGGGGAAGGTGATTGTGCCCCGCGACGCGGCTGAGGGCGGGGACGTGCGGGAAGCGAGAGAAGAGATGATCACGAGACATTCCACCGGTAGCCCGAACGACGGCATCGATCGTCCCCTCGGAGACGATTTTGTTGAGCAACTCCGCTGATTCAGCGTCGATTCCGTCGTCGCACCGTCGAGCGCGTCCTGAAACAGCCTTTTCCATCTAGTCAAGGAAATGGAGGATTTCCACATCGTACACATTGCAGGAACGCCCGGTACAACTACCCGTCACTAACTTCACTGGAGGCACGAATCAACGTGGCTCGCAAGTACGGCGTTGGCGTCGCAATCTGGGATCTCGGCCAAGGCCTCAACTACTTCACGCAAACACTTTGACTCATAGAATAGCTTAATTTATTGTTCATCTGGTATGGCGGTCATAGCGGGAAAATGTCGCAAAGCCTGTCTTTTGCTGTTTAATTGTAAGAAAGTGGGCCTTGCTTTGGAACGACGTCATTTCTGTGTCTCATTTGCTCTTACGCATGTGTCTTTGTTTATGAACCGTTAGATGCAAGCCAACGCTCTCTTCGCTTAAAATTTTCAAACAGGAATAAAAGTGCAAATTCTAACTATTTATGCAGCGATATCTCTTGCCCACTTTGAGAGAGCAGCGAGGTGCCGGGCCTGGAAAGTGGAAGCCGGATTGACAGAATTCCAATGAGAGAAGACGACTGAAGAAAGTGGAAGCGGATGTGCGCAGTGGCAGGCCTTTTGTACAACGTCCTCTTCCAGATCCGCCGAGGTGGACGAAATCGAGCAATCGTACAACGTGCGCGTGCGCTTCGCTCAAGTGCAGATTTCCGGGCTAGGCGCTTCGTGGATGAGACGACGAGCTTTTTGAGACGCCCTCACACGAGCAGCAGAGGAGCGGGCATCACAGTGAAAGTCGTTCCTGTTGCACTCGGGCGGCGCCGCCGTCGCCAACGAGCAATCCAGCCTTGTGGCTGAGTGGTCGACCCCCTTTCACTGTCGGCCCGTCGGTCCCTCCAGGAAGATCTGTGGAGTAGGAAGAAGAGAAGTCGGCGGCATTGTATGCGACACCACGGACAGTGAGCCTCGTGCCCACAGCCGTCGAGAGGCTTAGCCCCCCAGCGCACACGGGTCCCGCCACCGCCAACGCCACTGCCTCCCTTGACTCCCAAATCAGTCTGCCGCCCGAGCCGAGGCAGTCGTCGACGGCCCAAAACGCGCAAATCCCCCCGGCCACACAGTGCTCTTCGCCGTCCGGCGACCCACGGAAACGCGATAAACCCGCGGCTGCGTCGCTTTCACTCTTCAATCCACTCCGGCCTATTGTCCCCTGACGCAACATCACTTCGTTGTCAAGAGTCTCTACCAAAATCTCTCTTGCAAATTTGGATCATGTTGAAGTTGAATTACCATTTGAGAATGATTCCTTGTGCTTCTTTTGCAGCAAGCTTGAGGCAGTTCAAGCTTGTGACCGTGAAGGCCATGAGGTAGCTTGCGAGATTCGGGGCGGCTCGCGAAGAGAGCCACAACAGCCCCCAGATAACGCCTTATATGGGGAGTGCACGATAATGATAAGCAGATTTTTTGTTGTCCGACGCGCTGAGAGATGGAGTCGGCTCTCCTATCAGACGCTGATCCCCGTGCCGTCGAGTGCCCGCTCGCCTCGCGTTCGCCCTATCCTCGCCGCCCTCGAGGGCGGCCGTGAGCCCCGCCCTGTAGGGGTCGTCGTCATCGTCTCGAGATGCCTCCAAATCGTCGCGGGGCGCCCGTCGCCACCGCCAGCGCGCCTTCCCCCTTCACCTCGGCTTAAGAAAGTGTTGTCAACCGGTTTTGGGCCGTCGACTTCCTTCCGAAATCTCTCTTCTCTCGCGCCTCACTGCTTGTCGCGCTCTCTCGCCGCGCTCTTACCTGAAGAGGAGGAGGACCGCCTACCTACCTTGGCGAGATTCACCGAAGAAAGGGGCGAAAGGAAGGCGGGAGACACATTCTCTGGCAACTCGACGTCACAATCACCCCCCATCTTCTCATCGGCCGTCCCGGTCCTCTCCTTCTCCGCTCATACCGTAGGGCCCCCCTCGAACCCGGGTTGAGTTTATCCACATCTCCTTTCGGTGTGTATTGTTCTCGTCTCGGTCGATGCTTCTCACCCCGCGGGGGCGAGGAAGGTGGCCCAGCGATCGTCTCGGCACCCGGGGATTACCGTAAGCTTCGCTGCGCACACATCGCGCCGAGGCCTGAGAGCTTAGAGGAGGCGCCCCTCCATTGAGCGAGAGACTCGGGATCGTAAGGGGCGGAGTCGCGAGGCGCGCGCTGCCTCGGCGGCTCGAACTCGTCTCCGCCCACGGCATTTGCTTCGTTTTGGAGGCAGCCGAGGACCGTGCCGCCCAGCCAGACACAAGCGCTGAGCCCTAGTCTGCTATCCTGTCTCGTTTCCCGTCTCGTCTCCCTCAAGTCGAGACTCCTTCGACGATCTCAAAGCATTTGTTGAACCCTGAAGAACCCAGCCGCAAGCATAGCGCCCCTACAGGACTCCGCGTCCCCTTTGGACCTTTCATTGTCCACAACGGGAAATACAACACGATTCAAAGGTGCATTCAGTTGTTCTTTTTTCTGCGCATGTTGCAAAGGTCTATTTGTCGACTTTCACTTTTATCTTGTCGTGTTGGTGGTCAATATTGCCAGTTTTTTCGTGAGTCACTGAACGCGTGTTCCAGGTCCGTCGATGTTCCCCGTGCGCGTCTTAGTAGAGACGGTACGGGCGCAGCACTGTCTCAGCTGTGCGCACGACGGCCACATTCTCCTCGATACGTACGCCATCATCTGTGGCGGCACTCAACTTAACCAGCTCGTCGACACCGTCCTCTCGGCACTCGGCCACTCGCAGCTCGCCGCGCACGCTAAAGGTGCGTGGCCTTCCTTAGTCTTTCTCCCTTTCAAGTCTCACGCTTTCCTCCTTACCGCCATTTTGCCAAGCGTGATTTCCTTGCGAAAGTCTGTCAGTTATTCATCGATCTTGCCAGTCTCGTGTGATCAACGTGGGGGCTATGTCATCCCAGTCACCTGTTATCTCTCAGCGCTGCGCTCCGCGATGCTGTCAACGAATATTTAAAGGCTCTTCGCGTGTATGTCTGGCGCTCTCGAGAGAGCACAGTAAGCGAATCCCCGAATAAACGCTGCCTGCCTGGGATGGCGGCCGTCCGCGTTTACTTGGAAGAGACGCGAGGACGTGCCCGAAAGAGAGCTGTGTTGATCCAAGGCCTTGGTGGGGCGCCTGAATCATGCGGCCTTTCCTCCCTTCTTCGTCCTCCTCCGCCTCTTCTTCCAACCTCCAGAGCTCTCCTCCTCTGCCATCTAACAACTGGCCGATAGCAATCGATATTGAAAGAGTGAACGCATTGATATCTCAGGTCTGACATTGAAGTTCCAATCCAAGGGGCATGTCCTCCGTTGCTGTCTACCGCGCCATCCCATTCACTTCCTAATTGGAATCTCTCACCATTCCGCAATTCCCATCTCCTCCCTCGTCTTGCTGGTGGTGGGGGCAGCGTCTTCAGGCACAAGGGACTTTAGCTAATCTCGCCCTCTCCCCTCTGCGCTCCGCTATCTTCTGCTCTACCGTAGTTGCGAGACGCCGAGAGTTGATCCCTCATGCCTCGGGAGGAGGCCGAGCCGCTGTCTCCCACCAAGGCGTCCCGAGGAGGTGGCGCGGGGGCTGTGAGCCGCGCCGTGTGTTGTTTCCATGTTAGTCAGGTCTCGAAGGCCTTTTCCCTCCTCTGTCATCGGGCGGCAGCCGCCTTCGTCAGGGGGCTTTGTTGCCACTGTTGGGATGACTTTTCAAGCCGTGTCTGATCAATTCGCCCCGCTTGCCTTCCCAGGGAAATGGCCCCGGGGAAGCATCGCCGACACGATCCCCGCTTGTGCGGGGAGAGAGAGCGGGAAGGCCGCCGTGAAAGGCGATGCCCCGGGACCAAGCCGTTACAATAAACGCCCGGTTCTCAGGGGTCTCGAGGACGAGTCAAATCGCTGCTCTCAGATAAGGAAGAAAGGCGCACCATGCTCACGTATCCCGGAGCTGTATAAGTGCCGGTGAGATGGCTGTTGGGGAGCGCCGAAGAGGGAAGACACCCGGGTGGAGCCCCTCGCGCCCCGCCGTCCTCCTCCTTGCGCTGTGACCTTGAGCTCTAAGTGCTTGAAGGCAGGCAGACATCTCGTCGGGCTCCTCGACGACTTGCTCACTGCCCGCCGACGATATCAGGTTTACAAGCATGTGCAAGGTGTCGGGGCTCACAGTTCATCGAAAGTGCCTCTCGCGCACTTTCACTATCGTCATCTGCTGTCTTTGGAGTGTACTCGAATAGCCCTTTACAAAAAATTCGCTCGGCTATCCTCTGGCAGCGCATGCCGTATTTCGAAACGTTTCTGGAATGCAACGAAACTGTCATCCTTATTGTGAAGTCTTTGGCTGTAAACACGAACGCCTTCGATAATCGATTTCCGGAAGCGGCCTGGATCTTTGAAGCAATCTTGCGCGTTCCAAAAAAGCAGACGGATCCGAAAGAAACGTGCAATGTTCAGCCGCCTCCAACAAATTCACGCAATCGGTTGCCCGAGCGGTGTCGCGCCTTGATCACTCGTTTCCCTCCAAAAATGCGGATATCTCAAAGAAGCCTGCAAGTCGACGCTCTTTCACACAGTTGAAGCCGCAATCGCTTTTTGCCTGCTGAAAACGGCACTGAAAGAGGATTTCTTCTCCGTCTCTCTGAAGGGACTACGGTCCGGCTCCGCGACTGAAAGCGGAGGAGGAAGGGCAGATGACGAAGTGCGGCCACTGTGCGGGAGTCTCGGCGGTTGGGCAAATCGCTGTTTGCTTGCGAGAGTCGAGCGGCGTCCCTATAGCCGAAACCCCTAAGACACACGACCATGGTGAATGCCAATCCGCGAAAGCAAATACATGGACCCCGGGCTTCGACCTCTCCTCCTCCACGAAATCAGTGCGGGGTCTCTAAAGTCTAAGTCTCCTTCTTCCTCTCTCTTCCTCCTTTCTTTTCTTCGGCAGACCCTGAAAGCTCCAAGGCCGGCCAGAGATCAGCCGGGCAGCGATTTGCAAAGTTCTCAAGGTTGAACATGCCAAGAACTGGAGTGCGTCGTGTTCGAGGGTGGAGGCGCCATTCAGGGTGTGTGCAAGGGGGATGGGGGGCGACGATTCGAGCCCTCTTCTCCTTCTTCCTCCAGCCGTTGTGTCGCCCCCGGACTCTCACCTTTTACAGTCTGTCTTCCTCCACTCCACTTTTCTCCTGTCCATGAAAGACTTCCCGTCTCTGGCAAAAGATCTCAGACTTCACAACACATGAGTGATGATGAAGGAACTATCAGACACCAGAAATCCGTTGAAACACGATCCAATAAAAGGGTTTTCAGGTCTCATTCAAGTGAATAACTGGAAGGCGCTGCCGTTCGACCAGTTGACGGACAACGTGGAACAGCCCGTCGAGAACCTCTTCAAGGATATTGCCTCGCATATTACGCTTCGTATCCTCACAAAACCGTGAGTAGTTATTGTCCCCTTCAGCGCCTGGGCTTCTTCGAGCTGGCGGCGCTCGACAAAAGCCGCTCGCGTCGGCGCCGTTTTCGGGCTTAGGCACACACAGTCGTCGGGTCCCCCTTCCCCCTCCTCCACCTCCTCCTCTGCATTCCGTGTACAGATCCGAGCACTTGAAAGGAGAGCTGAATAGCACATGACTCTCGCCGGTGTGCGCCGGGCCGCCGCCCTGTGAAAGCCTTCCCCCCACACCACCACCTCCCTCTCTTGGCCCAAAACCTCGGCGCGACACATTCGGAGCCGGGCCGATAAGGCACTACAGATCTCCTTTGCCCCTCGCCCCTCTCGACTCTCACGAATGTGATGGGCGCGAAAAGCATAACGGGGAGGGATCAGCACATGAGCGTTTATGGCCAGGCAGAAAGACAACGCCTCAGTCTCAAGCATGACGAAGGAGTTTCAGGCTTTCAACGGATGCGTCAAGTACTCAGTGTATCACAGAGTTGAAGCAGAGGTTGTTGAAAACGGCTCTCTCAAAACAGCCGCAAATCCTTGCCTCAGTCGACAATCAGCAAATTAAGGCATGACTTTCCACTCTGGCTGAAACCCTTCTGGCATTTCAGGATTTGATCTCACAAGTCGTTGCCGGTGACGACCCAGCGATGCTGAACGCCGATCAGATTGCTGCTATTAGTGAGTGGCTCGAAGTGCTCGACCAGCAAAACGACGAGAGACGCAGGTTCGTGGAATTCCCCTTTTTCTCCTCTTTCGACTGGCATATCCCGAAACCAGCCATGGACGACGCTTTTGCGGGATACTCCAGTTTGGGCGCGTAAAAGACGGCCGGCTGTCCGGCTCAGACCGGCGAGGGCTGGGAGCTACCGTAGGCTGTTCTGGACAGCCCTGCCTCCGCCTCTGTTGAGATTGGCTAGCTCTCGTAGGCCGAGGCAGAAGAGATTAGCGAGAGGGCGCAGAGAGAGGAGCACGCAGCCTCAGAGCGAGAGCGGGAGAGACGAGGGAGACTTCGTGGGGGCGAGAAAGCACCACAGCGCTATTTGCTAGTATTTGACTGTGGTCGACCGGATTAGGTGAATGCGAGACTCGGGATTTCTCGAGGGGCTCGCATCGGGCCGGCCGGCGGGTTAGTCGTCGGCGAAAGCGGTGGAGGACGCGGGTTGCAATTGTGTCCCGAAGCGGAGAGTGAGGGATTTGCTGGAAGAGGAAGGACGAGAAGAGCCGAGCAATTTCTAAGCGAATGTCTTTCCTCCTCCTTCGGGGCCTAGGAGAAGAAGAGGACAGCCCGGGGATCGGAAGTTGCCCACAATTTCCCATGGCGCTGATCCTGAGGAGGCTGCGGATCGGGAATGGAGCCAATAGGAGGACAGAGACCTTATGCGATGATCTCGAATCTCTCTTGCCACTGCTGCTCTCGTCTTCTCGGGAATTCTCCACGATGGTTTCGCATGCTGTAAAATCGTCGTAGGAGCCCGAAGAGGTGAAATGGCGCAAGTAGTGCGGGAGCGAGTTAGGAGGAGTTGGAACCGGTCGAATCTCGTCCTCGAACCGCCGTCGCCTGCCACTCGAATAGCCCCTTCGCCCCCCTCTTCCTTCCTGAGAGAGACTTTCCCCTTTCTTGATCTCTCCTTCTCTGCCTGTGCTCGTGGCTGCCTGGTGGTTCAAGCGCGTCCTCGCCCTCTCCCGACGGCAAACTCGTTCCAAATCGCTCACGTCGCCCCCTGTTTTTGGCTCTTGCGCGCCGAGATGGGCGCTCTCCAAGAGCACTCTCGGCATGTCGCCTTCGCTCGACGAGACTCGAATGAAAAGGAATCGCGGGGCGAGAAGGGGCAGGTACGGTGGCAAGGCGCCCGGCATCTCCTTGCTGCGTCATGGAACCAAGTCTGAGAGAGCCGCTGAAGAAAGGGGATGTCGCTGGAAGCACAAAAAGGAGACCGAAAGAAGCGAAACCAGTGAAAAGAAGGACAAAGATGTGAGCGTTGAGTTTTCAGCCCGCTCGGCGGCTCTACTCGCTTCCACCAAGTGTTCGAAGTGCCAAAGCTCGAGAAGTGGTTCAAGACCGATGCATCACCGTCTCGTCAACGCTTGATTTTCTACATGAACGAACTCAACTCGGCGCCGCATCGTCGAACACACACGAAAATCACCTATCAACAGATCTGCAACTGGTTCAGCAATGCGCGTGCCGCCCGCAAGCGACCCAACTCCACGTCGCAGGTCAATGTAAGTAATCCTATTTGAAGTGGTAACGCGGCTTTTGTCTGCAGAGCGTGCCGCTGCCGATCTCGTCTGTGCCTGATTTCAAGGCCAAGTTTGATCTCAGCGCCTTCATCGATAAGAAGACCAATGGCGATGTAAGCTCGCTCATGAAGATGATTGATTGGCCTTAGGATCTCATTGATGGTGCGGACTCGCCTGCTCCTGCCGAAGAGGGAAGCGTCCACAGCAACAGCGATAACAACGACGACTTTAAGCAGGTAAGAGAGGGGTTTCGTTTTCCCCTGTTACCCTTCCCTACAATCCCCGGCCGTCTCCCTCGGCTTCTCGCTTCATTAGTTTCCGCCCTTCTAGCCGAGGCCGGCTTTTGTTGCAAACGTCGTCTCCAATGCCATGAGGAGGCACTCGTGTATCTCAGAGAGCGCGGCCTTGAAGACGACGAGGTTGTGGAGCGATGTGCGAAAGAGAGATTTTGAAATGCCGATTTGAGCGAGGCGCCTCAGACCTGGGGCGGCGGGTGGGTGAGGAGCGGGGTTGGACCGGTGAAACGAGCGATGGTTATCTCCTCACCTAGCTGTATTATCGGGAAGGCCGCTACGGGAATTGACAACCGGCAAGGGGACCAGCAACATTCTTTAAAGAAGTCTTTGCCCTGCTGGAGGAACGGTCTGAGTGGTTGTTCTACTTGTTCTGTTTACGGATGAAAGCAAGCGTGGCGAGTGGGTCGAGCTTTGGGATGATCTTCCTTGTCATACGGCCTTCTCGGGGATTACAGACAGACAAAGTCCAATTCGATCTCATCGGGCCAGCTCACTCATCTCCTGTCGGGTCCCGTTTTGATAGGATCCAAAGCTGTGTGTGAGGGATGTGCGTATGAGGGATTTGGGGATGAGCCAGCCGCCGTTGCCTCGATGATCATTTCCCATGGCTCACACGCGTGAGCGCCAATTGCAAAGCGTTGTGAGATCTCCCACAACACGACCTTCCAATTTTTCTTCAACTCGGGGGATAAACGAGGAGAAAGAGAGGGACTGCCTGATGTGAAGTGAAGGTCAGATCGGACAGCCGGATAGGTCGGCTGCCGACTCCTCGACCCGATACAAATCGCGCGCTTTACAAAGCGCCAGCACATGTCATGAGAACAGAAAGCAGGGACAAAGACTTGAGATGATGCTGACTGGACTGAAATATCATAGAAGGGAGAGGGAGAAGCGAAGAAAAAAAGATACTGAACCTCTGTGCTTCAGGAGTGCACCGCGTCCTCCCCCGAGCTGTCCGTGTCAGTGACGACCACGTCGGCGCCGTCGCCAAAGCCGCAGCAGTCTCCCGGTGACCTCTCGTCCGTCGGGTCATCGCAGAACCCCTCCAGGTCGCTTCTCACATGCACCTTTGATCTGCAGCAACAACAATCAACAGCGAAATCCACCGGGTTCATAATCTCTTTCCATCTTCTTTTTCTTCATGCTCAATCCCTTTTCGTTCTGTTGAATTCCGCTTTTGGGTTGTTGCCACACCTCTTCCTCTCCTTTTCCACGCCGTGGAGCCGTAGTCAGACACACTAACAGTCGAGTTTCGTTTGCAGGTCGCGACTCATGTTCGATCCGCTCACCGAGCTACCCGTTCTCGAGAAGTGGTTTGAAGAGAACCCGCATCCTACCTGGATGCAAATCGATCAGTACACCAATTCCCTCAACTCGTGTCCGTATCGCGAGAACTATCCGCATATCTCGCAGCATAACGTGAAGATTTGGTTCAAGAACCGACGCGCCAAGTGCAAGCGCATGCAGACGACCTTCGGCGACAAGCTCCACAACGACTTCTATCATAGCAAGAGCGAGAAAATTTCAATTCTTTGATTCGATGTCTTCCTCTCTGTCTCTTCTCTCTATTCCCCTACCACGTCCTAGGACGACAAATCTTGGCTCTTTCCTGCCTTCCTCGTTTTAATTAAGATTCATCAACGCTTGTCCCCGTGTCTCGACCAAGAACCTCATCATCACTATTCCAGGCCGGATTACAGCGATTTTAAGTGTTTATCTCTCGGTTGGTTCCTGGAATGTGACGAACAAAATAATGTGTGCAGCGCTCTTTCCTCGAAATGTTGAAGACCAGAAAGTTACAACGGTCATCTCTGGGTACTTTACATACATAGATCATGTTCTCTCGTTCTTGTCTCTGATGTCTAATGCGTTGTAGAGCTTATATTGGACTTGGAGCGTCACGAGTTACTTGTGATTGCCTCGTCCATCCTTTAGTTGTTTCATACTGCTTGCTGATCTCTACGTCTTTGTAAAGAAAAAAAAACTTTAAAAGGCGTGAAGAAATAATGAACGCTCGGTCTCTTTGTGTCTCATCTCTCTCTCCTTCCCTCAGTTTGTTTTCCACACATCCAAATTCACCTGTGGTATAGCCGCGATCGTCTTTTCCTCTTCCTTCTCCACGTCCTTGATTGTTTCCCGCCTTCATTCGGTTTCAAAAACACGCGCTCGTAGACGGATTGTTGCTCATGTGTCATTCCCGTGTCTCTCCCTCTCCTCACACCTCTTCGTCTTCAGTTCATGGAGGGATCCTCTCTCTGATTCTTCCTTGCACTAGCTGCTTTTGTTAGATTCCGAATATAGTCTCCTCGACCTGTATTTAGTGAGGGAAAGAAAGTACATATAGGATTCAGTTAGTTTCTCAACAACAAGGTTAACGCGAGTCATCCCGCCTAATGATTCTATTCGTTGTGTGTGTCTACAAAACGGCGCCATCCTCTGAATCTTCATGCTCTTCTTGTTGTGTTCTCGCCTGTTTCCAGCGCTTTTTCAGTGTTCTGCCGACTCTTGCCCGTTGATGCTTCTTTGACTGAGGAGACTCAGAACGTCGCGTCGATGATAAAGTCTGAGAGAATTGTATGGATGACAAGAACTCGAGAGATATGGTGTTTGCGACGGCTTTATTATCGTCGAGCGTCGGCCCTCCACACACACATAAAAGCGGCTTTCGCAGCCTTCTCGACGGTACGGGATTCGCTCTCGATTGTTTAAGGTTTGGAGCGACGCGACGTCTCTCGAGGAAGGAAAGAAACGAGGCCGAGGAGAGAGAGGATACTGTTGTTGGCAGAGCCTAAGCCCGAGACTCGATGCTCCTCGCGAGCGCGCTTTTCTTTACGTCCGTCGTCTGCTCCTCCTTCGCCTCAGCCTCATTCTTCTCCTCCAACGACCACCACCCAGCGCATTCCGGCTTGGATGAAGTATACAAAGCGCGGGGACTCTGTCGTGTCAAGGAGGCTCTCCTTTCTTCTTCCTCCTTCAGACGAGTGTTTATTGCCGAAATCCCTTCTAGCTGCTCACTCCGCGTCTTTGGCGGGGATTAGGAGTGGAAGCCAGCCGTCCAGACCCGGCCCCGGCACGAGGAGAGATTCGGATATTTCAAGCGTGAATGAAACAGAAGGCTTAAGGAGCCGAGACACTCGCTGAGGGACTTGGAAGGGCGAGTGATGTGTACGGCCCCTTTCTCAACGACGAGACTTCTAAGCCCGGCCGGGGATTGCCGAAAGTGAGAGATCGAGAAGAAGGAACTGCTCTTGCAGTAGTCGCCTTGCTTACGAGAAATTCGTCGAGCTGGCAAACTGTCAGGCGTAGTGTAGATCGGTACCACTTTGTGAGACTCATATCGCTTGCAGTTGAGAATCCAAGGTATGGCTTGATTAGAAGGGTGACTTATGGCCGCGCATAAAGCTCGATGACCGTCCGATCGGGAACAGGATATGTGTGGTTCGGCCTTGATAAGCCCTGAATCAATAGACGGCACGGCCAGTGACGAGGAGGCGAAGGAGACTTTCGCTGCGGGCCGGCCGAGGGAGGGATCGGCCTGCCTCTACGATAAGAGTGCGGAGCTTTCGGTCGCGAGGCGAAGCGAGGGCTGCATCAGCACGACAAAGCCCAAAGCAAGGGGTTGGCTAGAAACAAACGGTGCGATGGTGGCAGCATCTTGCCTAAGAGCCATTTGACGGGTTTGACGAGGAAGTTTAATGATCCTGCTTGTTGTAAGCTGCGCGTCTGGAGCTTCTAACACACATTGGGAATCTCGTCTCTTGCTTTTTAAAGCGTTGTTAGACTGCTTAAAAGCAGTCTAACATTCATTTACAGTCCGGAAAAGCGAATCTCCCTCAAAAGCAAAAAGATGCGTGACCCGAGGATCGGATTTGCGTATGTTGATTGATCTCTCAACGACGAGGACAGCCTTTGTGTCCCCGCAGCCAAGTGTTTACTTTGGATTTGCGAAAACGGTTTATAAACTGTATCAGATTCGGGTGAGTCGCGGAGAAGACTCTAAACAGAGCGCGGCTATCCGAGCCGCTTTTGTGAGACACTTGGAATGTGCGGGAGGCGATATGAAGGGTCCGGCTGTCTGTTAACGAGCGCTCTAGAGACACCGAAGACTAGCAGGTTGGGGGTGGCATGCGGACGAGGAGGGAGATTTTCGGGGATCGTCTGCGGCGGATGAGCGAGTGTGGTTTCGGCTGCGTTGCGCAACCGCCAGCCAGTTGCACATCGCCTGTTGGGAGAGCCGTCGAAATGACTGTCGCCAAATCCCAAATCGGCGAATCTGTAAATCCGTCGTGCACGCGATTTCGGCCGGCTTTGGAAAGACTGTGAGGGAAGGGCAGATTTGAGGGTTTGTTCCAGATCGCGTTTTCTCGTTGAGAAGACGATGAAAAAGAATCAATGAGAGAGTGAGCAACCTTTGCGACCTCAGCTGCTCCCTTCAAATCCCAACGACCAACACCTGAGTCTGCAGATCTCTTCTCCTCCACGATTCACATTCCGCAGCAAAAGGGGAAACTCTTCCTTCGAGCTTGTATAAACTGAGGACAAGCCTAGAAAGGAATCCATGTTGGCTCACAGTCGCCCTCACCTCTCTCCGCATCCATCCGCGACCTGGCCGTATTTGCTGTGGCGCCTTGATAAGGCTCAAAACCGTTTGGCGTGCCCGAATCTTTGTAATAGCCCTCGCCTCTCTCGCGACTCCGCGCTCCGACCAAGGTGCTCTCGGCGTATCTCCGACACGTCCCAGTGTCCTATCTGCCCACATCTCTCGCTTAACAGCTCTCGGGACGCGAGAGGACAAGAGCGTCAGATCACGCCCGCTTAGGTCTCTTTTAGGGGCTGGCAACAAAACCCCGAGGCTACCAGGGAGGACTGCAGAAGCCTGCAAAAGAGCGACGAGGAAGGCGGCTGGAAGGAGGAGATTCAGTGAATGATTGCTGTCTCTTCGTCCGTGGGCGACTCATCCACATCGTCAAGAGGTCCCTTAATCCCGAGGCGAAATTGAAACGCGCGCGCCCGGCGTCCCTCCAGCGACTCGCAGATTGTGCACGATCCTCGTGTGGTGAGCGGCATGGCTTAAGGAGCAGTCACGGCCCCCCGAACACATCTTCTTCTCCCGGCCGACTCTCTTCCTCTCTTCCAGATAATGAGACTAGCACCGCCAGCCATTGAAAGTCTTCGACTTCCGAGGGGCCGACTCAAATTGTGAGTAACCCAGCGAGAATTTTATTGTTAGAAATCTTCATGTCATCAATCACCTCACAACCAGAGAAAGAACAAGGAACGCCACTGGCGCTACGGAGACGAAAGAGCACCTGACAAGTCAGCAGTCACCTAGCACAATAAGTTAGGGGCAAATTTGGGAAGGATGAAGCATTGTCATCACTGGATACCTTGGGCACACATCACAGAGACCACTTGGAATATAAAGGGAGTCGAGAAAGGACAGTTGAATAGAATGCAACATTAATAACGCAGAAGAAAGACTCAAGTTCGGACTTGAAAGCGTCCCGCCTTTGTGATATACTTCACGCCTTTGAACGGCTTGTACTTCTCGCCGTACATGTCCAGACGATTTACCTGAAGAAATATGTTTCAAGCGTTCTCAAAGCACAACAAACCTTGAGACCGGAAACGGCGAGTTGGTTGATGCGAAACTTGACGCTGATTGGTGGTGGCTCAACAGCTGCATTTCCACTAACCGATACCTGCAACGAGATAGGTCGTCCTTTCTAAGTGAGCTTACCGATCCTCGCAGCGTTGGTGGTTTTCCTAATTCAATCTTGCCAATATTCCATTGAAGAAGCTTTGTGGTGGGATCGAATGAGTATTTTCCTTGGCTTGGCGTCAAATTGCAGTTGAGGACTGCCTTCGGCATCGGCAGCTCAACAACCACGTCTTCGAGCTACAAGGCGCGTGACGTTTCAGCTTTTGAAGGTAAAACGTACCACTTTGCCCATGCTCTGTTTGGGCCCAACAGTCAGATCGATTTTACCGCTCACCCCTCCTTTCAGTTGAATGATATGCCTCACGTAGACGGGAATGGCGACCATGCTAAGGAGTGGTTGAACAAAGAGTGGTCACATACTTTTGAGCAGCAATGTGATATGAAAGAAGTCGGAAGTTCCCATCAGGTGGAACAAACGAAAGCACTCTTTCATTCTGCAATAGAAGGGTCCGCTATGAAAGTCCCTTGCGTCACGAACCTCCCACCGCTTGAAGCGTAAGCACGGATGGAAAGAGACGTCGTCGAGCAGACGCGGATTCACCAGTGTCATTGTCAGGTCGGGCATTCCCGAGAGCTTGCAACAGCAGTCGATCTGCACGCTTGAATAATTTCTTCTCACACAAACTCACATATCCTTGGATCTCGGAAAAGACTGTAGCGCCTTGCTTGTCGATGATCGCATCAATCTCTTCAATGACATCAAAGTACGCCTCGTTGTTCGTGTACTTGACGCCGGCACGACGCCATGGAATATTTGAGAGTTGCCCAGTTGGAAGGACGTCGGAGACGTTTGTTCGACCCGTCACCTGGAAACGACTCTTTTCTCGTCCTCGAATACCTGATTGGCAATGTTTCTAAGAAAGTTCGGCGGTTTGATGAGATCTTGCAGAATGTTGAGTTCTGTGACGAGAGGATACCCGTTGTCGAGCATCTCGTCGAGTAGCTAAACAACATAAAGTGAATCCTAATCAAGGAATACCTCAAAAACAATAACAATGTTCTCCTTAATTGCGCTATCGCTGCATTCATCAAAGTATTGTGTGAGTGTCTGCACGACACGATGAAGAAACTCGATGACCATCAATGGAGGTGCTAAATTGAAAAATTGGACTCAACAAGAAGACTTGCTTTCAACAGTCGTCACGGCGAGTAGAAAGAGCTGATTGTGATAAACGCTGATGAGGTAGTGATGTGGTGTTGAAATGATGGGAGGGACATCTTCAGGGTTGGCGGCCTGATGGAAATATGGCTTTGAAAAGTGAAAAACCTTTTTCTGCGCATCGAAGAAATAATCACAGATCGAGCGATGTATCACGGACTTCCAGTGCTTTTCCAAAACAACGTCGCTAAAATGGCGAACAGAATTATTCTCATAAAGCGATTTTCTTACCCCGACGTGTTAACAATGAAGAGACTGTTGAGCATATCAGACTTTACCAGTCGACCCAATCAGCCTTAGTCGTTCGCTGAAACTCAAAGTAGTACAAGTGCTAAACATTTTATGCCGCAAATTAGCCGTTTAAAACGAGGTCGGAAGCAATGGCACAGGCCCGAACAGAAGACAAGGAAACACATTCTTGAGGAAATGACGAGGTGGCATTTATTGGAAAAATGCGAATAAACTCCAACGGAGAACCACCTTACGTGCTCTGAATTGCTGCCGCCTCGGGCTTCTCTCCTCTGCATAGAGGCATAACAACAGTGCTGGCGAAGAAATTTCGCCTGGATGATGCATGCAAAGTTTGTCTTTTAGCATCAGCAGCGCTTCTTTTGTAGTTCGTCTATTGTTAGCTCGGAGGCAGACGACGGGGAGATAGGAAGAGGGCACATTCGAGGGGACCGGTCGACTGCGGCGGCCACGGGCGGAAGAAAAGCTGCGCGCAGCAGTAGCCTCGCCGTTGCGACGTCACTCAAAAACTGACCTGGTTGGCAATGGTATAAAGGATGCACAGTGACAATCGGAAGCACCATTCGACATGCTCCGGCGATTCGTACTCCTCGCAGCCCTTCCCTTTGTAGTCATGTCTTCAATCTTTGGAGATGGAAGGTTCGTTGTCCACACCGTGTATACATTCTTTGACGTTGTGCTTTCTGTTACCACACGCTAGCATGAACTTTTTTAGCCACGGACACTACGACGCCGGACATCACCAAGACCACGAAGGGGGTCATCACGGAGGATACGACGTCTACGGCGGTCAAGGTGAACATCACGATGACTCTGTTGGCTACTATGGCGGCGCGGGAGGAGTTGAGAAGCACATCGGCTCACAGGATGGCGCCCACAGCGGTCATGATCACGGAGGACATGCTGAGGCTGGTGGAAGCAAATACGCCGACTCCCACTCTGGATATGGCAAAGGTGGAGTGGTGACGGTGCTCAGCAACTTTTGCAGATGTGAAGCACAAGACCTACGGATTCTTTGACTACAAGTACATCGATCCTCAGTACCACCTCGAGCAGTACTACACGGACGAGAAGCATGGCACGAAGTACGGCTCTGATGCTCATAACGCTCAGCTCAAGGACCATGCCGCTGGAGAACACTACGACCAGGGATACAATGACTACAGTGAGTTAAGTTGGGCTTTGCATTGGCTTGTTTAAGAAAAGGGATACGACCAAGGACTCTCGCACTATGGAGGTTACGGAAACAGTGATGCTGCTCATGGAGGATACTATGGCAAGGGCTACGGAAGCTACGGAGCTGATGCTGGAGGCCACTATGATCAGGTTCGAAAGACACTCTGAATGAAACACTTCTTAGGGCTACGGCGGTTACGACGCAGGCTACGGACATCACCACGAAGCACCACACTATGGGTACTACGGATACCAGAGAAAGTAAACTAAAATTTCACCTGCCTGCTCTTTCATGTGCAACTTCGTTTCCAATAAACGATGCCGATCTTTATACTCGTCGGGCTGTTGGGAGAAATGGGCAAGAGAGCGACTAAGGAAGGCTTCAATATCTATTTCTTTTACCTGCTGCTTTCTTTGCGAGTGTTCGCATAACGGGCCGCCTTGGCCTGGTCACGTAGACAATCGGTCTTTTGGTCGTCTAAAGTGCTGCTGTTTTGAAGGGCTTATTGTTAGGTGATGAACTCCGGAGAGAACAAACGCCTCCGGGGTGGAGCCGAGAGCAAGCAGCAGAGGCCCTCGCCGGCCCCGCTCACTCTCCCTTCTTCTACCACCTGAACTTCCAACCAACCACCCGCCCCGCCGGCGGCTTATTGCCGCAGTCCATCGTTCACCGCTTTTCGCTCTCGAGTCTTTAGTCTAGAAATTTGAAGCCTTTCCCCTTTCTCTTAAGACGACATTGACATGAGCGCATATTTTTATGCATTCAAAGACCAAGGGACGCGTCTCCAGTGCGGAGATTACTCAAAGCGACGTCACGCTAGGCTTCGAAGAGGAGAGACAAGTAGTCCTCGACGCGTCTGATTCGATATTCGTGACGCTTCCCTCTCTTCCCTCGTGCCGTCGACAACTTCTTCTCGAGTATCTGCATGTGTGCATCTCGACCTCTCATATGCCTTTTAGCCTGACTTGCAGAAGTAGCTCTTCCTTCTGCTATTCCTAGAGCGACGGAAGGGCGACCCGCCACCTCGCAGCTCGTGTTCTAAAGTTTGAGGACGGAACAAAGAAAACCGACCCTCGCCGCCCTCCTGTCGCGCTCTTCTTCCTCGATATAAGTGACAAAGTGGCTGGCGCGCAAACTTCAAAAACAGGTCTCATTCCGGGCTCCCGGGTGCTACCCTGAAGAGCTTTTGAGCTCGCTGGACGAGAGCAAGCTGAGGAGGCGCCTCGGCTCGCTCGCTCGCGTTGCTGTGATTAATTGACGCCTTACCGCGAATCCCGCGCCAAGGACGCCGCTTTTTCATCCCGCCGCACATGCTCGACCAAGTTAGGCCAAGCCATTGAAGGGGTCTTTCAAAAACGTCGCTTTCCAAAGCGCTCTGCATATTTTTCACCGGTTTCCAGGACGGATGAATGGGTCCTGGAGGCGCGAGTCTTGGAGCCTCACGCGCTGTCGCTTGTTGCTTTCTTGCCCCATCGTTCTCGTGTGAAATATGTATTTCGCCGTCTGACAGCTCTCTCGCCCATGGTCACATTGAATATCACGCAATTCACAACCACCAGATAGGAAAGTCCCTTCCTCATTGCTCTCTAGGCATCTCCATTGACACGACGGCGGCGAGAAGACACAGCCCTCCCCTTCAGGGATCACAGCGTGTGACCTTCGGTGCCTCGTAATCCCTTGGCGCATGTCCGTGTATGTATGTCCTCGAATATTTCAGTCCCTCGTCAAAGGCATGCCATCTTCCTTCCTCTTCTTCCGCCGAAACCGGCGGTCTGTGGCTTCAACACCAAAGACCCCCGTTTCTTCTTGTGTTCGACTCGCACTTATGTCAAAGATATGGATATGTATGCGGGTTTGCGGGGCGCCGCCCCAGAGAGTGACGCGTTGAAATGACGGACATAGAATTGCAACGAGAAGAAAGCCGGCCAAGAGAGACAAAGAGATGTCGCGCCCCAACTGAGGGTGGCACATGTCGCTCCTCCTCCAAAAATACGAATCTGAGTGCTGCTTCAAGGGTCTTTTGTTGTATGAATTGCTGCGCGAGCTGCGCTCCATCACCGATGACGACTTCCGTGCGGTGAATGATATTCGGATCAGCGCTTTCTGGTCCGCGGCCCGTCGGCCTTCCATCTCTCGGGGCATAATGGCATGTTATGTTATTCCTTGTTGTGTCGTTGAATGTCTTATTCTCGAGGCATCGCTGAGATCCCAGCTAGGCTGATTCTTACTCTCCTCTTTTCTCATCCGAATGAAGTGGCGTATCACCACTCGTCTCTTCCGCGCAGACAAATCGTCGAAGCATGAGGAAGTTGATTTCGATGATGACGCTCGAACGAGTGGTGGAAAAGGGCTGGCCCAACCAACAAAGCTCTCAAAGCGATGGCTCCCCAGCCGTTTCGACGCTTCTCCTGCATTGAGCATAAGTGTTACAGCGAGTGCTGCCCCACTGGCGCGAGAGAGCGCGAGAGAGAATGACCAGACCCATACTCGACGGGGCCTTTACGCGCTCGTAGTGTCACGGTTCGGGCTCACTCGAGGTCTACCATTCTGCTTCGTTTGCTGAAATCACCGCGGGGCGCGCGCGAAACCATCAGGTGTCGAACAACAATTGCCCCCGGTGAAGACTCCAATTCGTCTTCGCTCCTTGAGCTCCACGCCCCACCACTCGCCCTCTCCCCTTTTACTTCTAATTGTCAGACACTTTGGCCGAATGTTTTCTTTTTCCCAAATTTACGCGAATCACCATGATTTGTGCTACTTTGAAAGACGAGAATAACTTTTGATTTCAGGATGGGTAACCGCGGGTCGGTGACCGCGGGACTCCTTCGGCGTCGATCCGAGGCACAGCACGGCATAAATGACTTCGATGAGCCTAAGGCGAAGACGCGCGACTTCGGAAAGTCGCAGTCGATGATGGAACTCGGCAAGGGCCCAAAGAAGCAAAGCGAAAAGAAGCCGGGTGCGGTGGGACAGTCGGCCAGTGTCCGAAGTTCAAATGGATCTTCACGCAATGGCAGGTTCGTCTCCATTAATTCCAATCGCATTGTCGTCCATCCTCACATCACTGGCTATTATTATCGATGGCGGCCACCGGCTTGTTCCTGCTTGTCGCGTCGCGTTAGCCGGCCGCCTGAGAGGCTGTCGAACAGACGTTTTCCTCCCTCTCAACCGGCGGACCCGCCACCCCGGTGGCTTTCGCCCGTCCAGACCCTTCGCATTCAAATCAGCAAAAACAAAAACGTCCGAGCTTAAAGGAAAGGGGCAATTTAACAAAACGATTTTGCAATGCGAACCTCGAATGTGAAATTTATTTGCCAGCAATACTCCAAGTGAGAAAGAGCTGTTAGAAAAGCGTGCGAGAAAGATGAAAATACGAGCACCGTTGGAGCAGATTTTCCGTCTGCAAAGGCACTTCAATTTAATAAGGATTCGGGGCTCCACTCATCTCCAAAGAAAGGAAGCGATTTGCCATGAGTCACTCGAAATAATGATGAGGACGTAAATACGTCAATTTGTGAAGGCGACACAGCCATTGCTCACGATTTCCTTCTTTCATTTTCATTACACCTTGGGTCCTATTGAAATACTCTCAAAAGGGTTAGCGAGGGTGTTCGCAGGCGTTTGTCACCGAAATCCGAGCCGAAGCAGAAGTCGCCGAAACGTGAGGGCGAGCAGCGAAGTGCACACACTTTTGCCTCTTTCTTCCCTGTGTCAGTGTCCGTGTTTTTGGGTGGCAGCAGGGGTTGCCGGCGACTCGTAGACAGACACCTCCGACGCGGGGCGACGCTTTCCCAGTAGTTTGTTCACTAGCAGCCCTCAGGCGCCTCGACGACGCTCTCGCATATTTGCACGATCGTCATCCAAGCGCGCATCGGCCGAAAATTGCAAGTTTACCCGAAGCTCGAGGCATGTGAAGAGCTTCGCTTCCGTTCTGCAACGCGATCCAGGGAACATTTCCGAGGGTAACAAGGCTGCGCCATGAAGAAAGGCACAATAGTAGACTCTGATTTTGGCTTGAGACACAAGAGCGTGGGCGAGAGTTCATGTTCCACTTCTCGGAGAGAATGACCATCCGTGGGAGTTGACAAACGACTCGCGGCCCGTATGTCGAGCAATCGTGAGGCTGTCCTCCTAACGCGAGACACATGGCTACTAGAAGGGACTCACGGGACTCTGAGTCACAAATACATTATCAGACCTTCTTTCAGCGCCACTGTGAACAGACAAAAGTCGGTGATTCGGCGAGACATCGCGCATCCGATCAGCCCTTCCGGTCGCGAAATCATTCAGCAGTGCTTTGACAACCCACACTCGGAGTTCGGAAATAAGGCAATAGTTATAGTGGAATCGTTAAATTGACTCTTTAGGTGAATCAAAGGATATTCGAGAAACGCCAGGACTACCAGAAGTTTATTTACGCGCTTGGGAAAGAACGTTGGTCAAGCATTACAACTCGCCTCAAGGATTTGGTCGAGGACGTCATCTCAAGGGTTCGCGTTGTCTTGCCTTTTTTTTCGGGCGGGGGTTTAAGCTTCTTGCACGAGGAAGATCCCTCAAGAGATAATTAGTTTTTGTCTTTCGCGTCTTTGGCATATTGGCGTCAGCAATGAAGTGAGCCGCGACACACGATTTGTGACACTTGAACGCGCACGGCAAAGACAGCGGCAGACGTTCTCTCTCTCTCTCTCTCGTCCTTCACTAAAAGTTCATTCATCCGACGTTTGTTGTCGGCAAAGAAATTTCGGCCTGAGATCAAATGGGTTTCTCCGACTGGTGCACCCTTCAGTCAGCGGCTTTCCCAAAGCGCGCGCAATCCTCGAAAGCGAGCTGAGGCGGCGAAGACAGTTGCTGCACGTGCTCACGTCAACAGCGGCGAACAGCCGAAGAGGCGCACGGCCCCCGCCGCCCGTCGAGGCGAGTGTTGAGGGTCCGAAAGTGTCACAAGAGTCGTTGGAAAAAGAAAACGCGTCACTCGAGTCGTCTTTACCTTGATGCTTTCAGATCGACGACGTTGAATACATTGCGAAGATTTCGCGAAGTTATGGAGAGGAGCACGTGGAGATGAAGACGTACGGCTTCAAGCCGGATTTCTGGGTGAGCATCGCTGACGCGATTACCGTCGAGGGAGTCATCCTCGACATGGCGAACCATCAGGTGAGCTCGTGTTTCGTGTTCGCTCAATGATGGATGTGCAGCCCGCCGACACGGTAGCCGCTTGGTCGCAGCTCGTCTCACTCATGTTTTCGTCTGTGCGAGGTATTTCTGGGTTGAAGTTCTTTAACATGCCGCTTTAGATGGTTATTATTCCGCCCTGAGAGCACAGAGAATGAATTCGAGAAGAAGTGTGAGACGTCAGCCAACCGTCGACTCAACGAGCACTTGCACGGATATTGATGTGTGTTGACAAGCGAAGGTGCGAGAAACGTTTCTAGGGTCACGAGAAGCTCTCACTCAAAACATCGTCCCAATCCTTGGGGACGACACCGCCACGGTCCATTTCGATGTACACGGTGGGTGGCGGCTCGTCCATCCACAGCGAACACCATCTGCCGAAGCCGATCTTCGAGTGAAGCAAAGTGATCTCCATAAATCTCTCATGCGTCGCTACGGGAAAGCCTCTTTCACCTTCGGTTCGCATCTCCAACAACGTCTCCCTCCACACAGTTCACCAAATTGGTGAATAACTTTTTTTTCTGCTGTCAAATTTCTTGTTCTGGTGGTATTCATATGCCGGCAATAAGCACACTTCTTTCGGGTCCTCGAAAACTGCTTAGTGTTTCCGTGTTTAGCACTATCTTTCTCGTTTTCGTCTCCTTTCCCGGTGGTGTCTACACGTTGCACGGCCAAAACATATTTCTTCTGATTGCATATTGTGCATTATGTTATTTGTTCGGCGAGTTGACTTCCTCCACTCAGCTCTCTCCAAAAACATTCCAAACTGACTCTCAAGCGCGGTTTCACTCCCCTTGTCTCTCCGCCGCCCCTCTGTCGGGGCTTTTTTGTAGCAATAAAAACTATTTGACACCTCGGTGTTTGGCGGAAAAGCGTGGGTCGACTGAGGAGAGAGAGATGGAGGTGGAGGTAGAAGACGGCGACGGGAAGACGAGAAGCTGGAGACGCAAGCGCCCATCAATCGTCTCGGCGACCGCCGTTTGTGTGGAGTGTGTCCCTCTTGCGCCTCCTGCTCCGCCGCCAGCCCGCTTCGACTCACCGGCGGGCGCGTCGGCTCAGAGGAGGAAAACGCCTGCTCCAGCTCGAGAGAGTAGCAAGGCGACTCTGCAGAAAATAGAACAACACGGCCAATTGTCATTCATCAGCAACGGGAGACTCGCCGTCGATATGTGTGCCCTTCGATCGACGCGTTTCTTAATTGAACTCCGACTTCCGGACATCGAAAAGCGCAGAGGAAGATGCGAGGAGGATTACGGTCGAGAGGGTCCCTCGAGAGGGAAAAGCGACGACGACAGCTTCGAGTCCCTTTTCATAACCGCTCATTAGTCGTACCTGAGCCGTCGAGACTCTTCTTCTCAAAAGCCGCATTCGGTATCGATTGACGAAATTCTAACATCTACGCTTGACAATTTCACTCTATGACCGTCCATCACAAGCATTCTGGCAATGAACGGGCTACGACTTTTATTCGTTCTTTTGAAGTTCTTGATTATTTCGACGAAGAGCGCTAAACTAGGCGTCCTCGACTCCAGAAGCGAATTTCTTAGTCTGTGTCGCCAAGCCCTGGATGAAGCAATAAAATCTGGAAACTGTGATGGCAACGAAGTTACGTGAGTCGACTCGACGATGACTGAAGAAGTTGTTCAGTCTCCTGAATGCGACGGCATGCGTGCAAGGCCGCGACGCTTTGGGCACGGTGCATGCAGCTGAGATGATTTTTCAACAGTCTGTGGATGCGTTGGTAGCGCCGACGTGCATGGACGAGCTCGAGGAAGTGGCCCGTCTCTCTTACTTCTGGAAACGACCGCTGCTTGGACGAATTTATATGAAGTCGGCTCTGCTGAGCACAGAGGTTCATAATAAAAGCCGCATTTCATTTTCAGATGAATCCTGCGCTAGCTCGCTTCTCGATCTCTAGTACACCAGGAATGGCCATGGCAGTTTCTGAAATTGCAAACAAAATGAATCTCAAACAAGTAGAGTGTTAGGGACTTGATTAGAGCAGGTTTAGTTGACATTAATTGGTCCGTCGCTTCGTACCGATGATGAGCACTTTCCAGTGGCTAAGGTTCTTCAAGACTACTTCGCCTATAATCCATTGATAACGGTGAATCGATACGTCGAGGTGAATGAAGACAACTGGGACCGTGGACTAACGATCAGCCAGATCGAAACCTCGACTCGAAGTAAGGCTTCTAATGCTTCCAGCATCAACTTCTTGTGTAGTGCTCGTCATTGGAGGCGATTTCCTTGATTTGTCCAAGTTCTTGGAGGGAATCGACGTGACAAACTTGGCCGCGCACTCCTTCTTCCTCGTTCTTGTCTGCACTCAGCCAGTCGATGCTTGTGTCACGAACAAGGATCTGGTATCCAAGTCCGACATGATGGTTGTGAGTTAGAACTCCCCAAAGATCAGCTTTCTTCAGCTTGCGCCGGACTTCACTAGTGTAGCCAACTTGACGGCGACGCTTTCAACAATGGTCCGCAACACTTCATACAACCAGGTTTCTGGAAGGGGCAATCGGACAAAGGATTAGAAATACATTTTTGACTATCTGGCCATCTACAACGCGTGCTATGGATACTGCTATGGAGCTCGCACAAACGTGAACAACGGACCGGATTATCACAACAACTTCGCTGGCAAAAGTTTCACAAGTGGGCATTCGCTACCGAAAGTAAACTGGTCTCTCTTTAGACGCGCTTGGCACTGTCAAGTTTGACGCCGGAAATGCGATTCTTCAAAACTACAACGTCTTTTGGTTGAAAACATCGGACGCGAATTTTACTGTCAAGTTGCAATTAGTTAGTAGGCCGAATGATACTTGTGCCGGAGGAGCCTGCTTCTCGCTGGTAAGAAATACGTTACATGAGAGAATGCGTTGACCCGTAGAATGTGACCGCACCGGATCCCACCTTCTTCACCGACCGGCAGAGTCTCGTGGTCGCGGACTGCGTGCTCGCTGGCGAATGCAGGAACTATGTGGCGATCATCTTAGGCGGTGTCTGTGGGCTTCTCGCTCTTATTACTGCAGTCACCTTCTACTTTTACCAGCGAAAGTATGCAAAAGCACATTCTTTACATGATTTGTTAGGAAGCGTTTGAATATCTATCGACTTCATTGGAAGGTCACAAAGGATCAGCTGAAAATCATCGAAAATAAACAAGTGAGAATGCAGTTTTCAACAAAATTTTCTCTAGGCTTCGGTCAAAGGACGAGGTGCAGCGGATACTACAACGCTGAGCAGCAAACGGCGAGCCATTCAGAGCTACGCCCTCATTGGAACGGCAAAAGCGGAATTCCTCACATTCAAGCAAATGAGGAGAATTCGCTGGTCTCGGCCGGAACTCCGCTATCTCTTCGAGTTGAAACAGCTCAATCACGATAACCTTACGAACTTCCTTGGAATTTGTTGCAACGATCTCGATTTCTTCTATATTTTGCATGCTCTCGTTGAACGAGCCTCTCTCGAGGATTTCGTCTTCGATCACGAATTCAATATGGACGTTACCTTCAAGTCGGCTTTCATTCGAGATATTCTCAAGGTTTTTTTCATCTAACTAGGAGTAATGCGCTTCAGGGTCTTCAATATCTGCACAAGTCGCCTGTAGGCTATCACGGCCTCCTCAGTCTATCCAACTGTCTCATCGATGCAAATTGGGTATTGAAGCTGACAAATTTTGGTGTCTCCACGATGATCAACGAATTCATCAACGGCGATGTTCTTCGCACGGTTGAACTTATTCCATTTCAGAGTAAATTGTTTTCCTTTTTACTCTACGGTTTGTTTAGTGTACATGAATTTCGCTCCTGAGCTTCTGAAAGGCTTGGATCTTGGGAAGAATCTGCCGAAAGGAACTGTGCCAGGCGATATCTACAGCATGGGAATGGTCCTATACACCGTCATTCATCGGACACAGCCCTACGATAAGGCCAATCTTAGCCAACGAGGTTCTCTTTCTCGTTTATGTCGACTTTTCAGAAATTGTGGAGGAGATAGTCAAGAAGCACATTCAACCAGACGTCTCACCAAGTGACGAAGAACCACTGTCTCAGCTCATGCTCCAGTGCTGGAATGCCAGCCCCGAGCTCCGTCCTAAGCTACGACACATAATCAACACTGTTACCGCGGCTTTCGCTTCCACGTAAAGTGTTTCTGCAAAGTTAGGGCTTATGCGATTTTGTAGCAAAGGCAACCTTGTCGACCAGATGCTCAAGATGAATGAGAAGTACGCAGCGAACCTGGAGCAGATTGTTGCCGAGAGGAACTCGATGCTTGTCGAAGCACAGGAACAAACGGATCGTCTCCTCTTCGAGATGCTTCCAGTGTTTGCTTCAACTCTTTATCGCTAGAGCATTTCACAGATCAATTGCACAGAAACTCAAGGCCGGTGAGGTGATCGAACCACGAAGTTACGATTCTGCCACTGTGCTTTTTGCGCAGCTCGTCGAGTTCAACGCGCTCCTTTCGAAGAGTAATGCAGAGCAGGTGCGGCCCCCCACTTAGTGGAACTCTTTAGACCATTGCTTTCCTCAATGATATTTTTCAACGGTTCGACGAGATCATTAAGATGCACGATGCCTATAAGGTTGAGACGACGGGCGAGACCTACATGGTGGGTGGCCCGTTTCCATGACAGAACTGAAGGCGCCGTTTTCCCCTCGAAGAGCTCTAAGTAGTTTATGTCTCCATGGGATTTCAGGTGGCCTCAGGCGTCCCTAATGAGAACGAGGGCCGACATGTATTCGAAATCGCCGACATCTCGCTCCAAATTCGAGAGGTACGAAGAGAGAGAACAAAAACACGACCACGTTCAAAACAACCCCCTACAGGAGGCACTGAAGTACGTCGTTCCACACTCTCCCGATTTCAAAGTCGCCGTGAAGATCGGCTTCCATTGTGGACCGATTGCAGCTGGAGTCATTGGTCTTCGATCACCTCGTTACTGTCTCTTCGGGGATACGGTAAGGCAGAGAATGAAGTCTAATTTGGACTCGGCAGGTGAATTTTTCCTCTCGAATGCAAAGCAATTGCCCGCCGAATCAAATCCAAACATCTGAAGTAACAGCGTTCATGCTAATGGTAAACACGGATTACCGCCTGCTGAAGAGAGGAATCGTGCACGTCAAGGGCAAAGGTTTGGCCTGTTGACTTTTCAATGACGTTTCAGGTGATGTGAACACTTACTGGTTGAACGAGCATATTGCTCATCATGAGGAACCAGTCGCCCTCTTGAAAACCGCGCCGACAGCTCCCAAAGACCCTTGAAGTCCCTCCTTTTGTGCATTTTCTCACTATTTGGATGAAAAAATATTATTGTCTCTGAGAGTGCATTGTCGACATTGGCAGACACGCATGAAACACGACCAACGAGAAACAAAACGTTGTGGAAAGTAACGAGCCAGATCACATTTGCTTTTGCCTATCACGATGCAGTGCAATAAAAAGCGGCCAAGTCACGAAAATGGGAAAATGCTTTCCACAAAAAGTAGCTTCATAAGAAAACAATGATGATAGAATTTCTGTCTTACTGAGGAATGCGTTTTAAAGCTCTGGTTGTGGAGGTTGGGTCTTATTGAACCTTCTTCTCCACTTCCGCATCACTGTCGGATTCGGAGTCGCCTTCTTCTCGGATGTCGCCCAGTTCACGGCCTCTTGCTGCCTTCACACCGATCTGCAAATGGAAACTTTAGTTGAACGGTTATCGACAAACCATAACAAGAACGTAGGTCCAGAAAATGTGCAGGACCAGCAGAGAGCACAGCATGAAGAATAAGACGCGTGGAACGATGGGCCGTTTAAGGAGGTCGAACCACTCATACGATTCCTAAAAAGAGTCTTTTGATGTACAATAGCTAGATAGACTCTCCCTTCTGAAACAAAGAAAATGGATTGAACCGAAGATGTACCTGAATCAGCGGCGGCGCCTCAACGACGACCGAGTGAAGGACCCAGATTGGGTAGTAGATGAGCCGAGTGATGATCCAAATCACCATGAAGAGGCAGTAGCAGGCTGCGAGTGCGCTTTGCCATCGAGCATAGCGGAACTGCTTGGACAGCTCACTGAAAAAAAAAGGAAGACGCTTGCATTTATAATGGAACGTTACATGAATACATCGGCTGCGTCGTGCGAGAAGAGGATCAGTGTGCCGACCCGAACCATGTTGATTGACCACGAGATCCACAGAAGGCCAATCGTGACGCAGTGATGAAGTGTCATTTGGTAGAAGTCGGCTCGACGAACATCCATAAACACGGTTCTGAAGATTGTATGCAATTAACTGAAGGAAAGCGAAATTGTACCCTATGAGAAGCGACCAATAATAGCCTGCTTCGATGAGATAGTACCACCAGACTTTGCTCGGCAAGTGCTGTGTTGGCCAGTTCAACCAGCACGACCGCACATCCCAGAGTTGCGGCTGATCCCAGAGAACGTAGAACCTAAACTCGTCATGCTAACCAGAGATAACTTACCCAGAAACAAACAGAACAGTGAAGCAGACGAATCTCCATGAGGACTCAGCTACTCGCTTGAACTTTGACGTCCCACAGAATCCACCGAAAAGATGCGTGAAGACTCGACCAATAAGCGGCGTTTTCACCCATCCGAAGACCCAACCAAGTGGCAAGAAAACGAAGGACTCGACCAGGATACGAAGAACCTGGAAAGCGGAACTTTAATCTACGCTCTCGGTAAACACGTCATTCTAGCGAAGTAGTCTCGAGAATAGAAGGGGACTAATAGATAAGAAGGACAGATGGAAACATACGACTAGAACGAGGCCGATGGTCAGCGTTTGCCTGAAATCGCCGACGGCCGGAAATGTGTGTGTGGAATTGGACTCGAGATCCTTCCACTCGACGTTGACCGGCAACCAGAAAGACTCGTCCCAGAAACCCATGCTTGAGGAGATTCTGCAAGATTGGCATTATTTCACGCGACCGGCAACCGGCGATAACAGCAACTGGCGTGAAGGCGCGTATACGTGTGGTTGTTGCCGGGGGACCTGCAGAGACCAGTGAATGGCACCGAAGCACAATCAATTAGACACGTAGAAAAGGTGACTAAGAAGCTGCTGTCTAGGAAGGGCAACGGGGGCAGCGGCTCTGCGCCCTACGTGCAGCAAGCGGCTTGAGCGTGTAATGCTTCCCGCCAAGAGGACAGAGAGAGGAAGAGAAGAGGGACGCGTCTGGCCACCAGGGACCGGCAAGAAGGACAGAGAACAGCAACGGCCGCCGCGCCATGCGGCGCCTCTCCTCACTCTTCGAGTGAATGCCCTCACGGCCGGCGAGAGGCGGAGGCTACTACTTTCACACTCTCGAACACTCATTACCCAAGCAGGTGCACTTAGACAGGAGGTGGCTAGAGGGCGGCATATTGAGCGACCGCCTTGCAACGGCGCCTTTGGTCTCCGAATGCCGGGAAACACCCTTGACGACTAAAAAACGTCAGGGAAGCCCACGCAGACGACATGGAAGTGTGAACTTCGGGGTCAAAACCTGATGACAGAGAGGGTGAGAGCTCGTGAGGAAGAATGAAGTGTGAATTGTGCGAGGAAATGGTCCGATGGCCGCGCGAGGCGGTGCGCCCTCCACGACATGAAGGGGGAGAGACGGACGGGCGACTCGTTTTGCGCGCGGCGAAGTTATTCTGTTCAAATTGAAAGGGAAACTTGGACGGAAGATGGGAGATTGGGAAAAGGCGCTTCTGCCGCGTGTCGTGGGGCCACTCTCGAGGCGGAAGGCATCGAACTGTCAGTCAAAAAAGAAAAGGCCCCTAACCCTTCCCGTGCGGCGGTGAGACATTTTCCGCCCCGGCACTGTGCCCGGGTGAGCCATGACCCCTCCCCTTCTCTCGCGACAGTTTGGGGCAAGGCGAAGTGTTGCGCGTTGCGCGCTCTCGCCGAGCGGGAGCTAAATCAATGGGAAGTCAGGCGGCGTTGACCTTGAGCCTGATGGGGCAATGATAAAGGCGGCGAGGGGCGCAGCTCGACGGAGGTTGAAATGCGCGCTTCCACTAGTGAGGCTAAAAACGAAATGAGTCAGAGATCCGTGCCAATCCAAGATTTCGACACTTGGAAATCGTAGTTCCGTGGCTGAATGCAGCCGTTCCTCGCGTGTCCAGTGGAATTCTGCTGACGGATGCGTGGGTGTCGGCGGCATTTTGCACTTTCACGTGAGACCGACGCATTCCTTGTGGTCTTTGCCTCCCAGTGTTTGTCTTGAAGAGGAATACAATTCATTACAGCTTCAGCACCCTACGTGGCCGACAAAATTCAGCATGGAATGCAAAAGCGATCACAGGTCGAGTATGGGGTACCGACAGAACGAGGAGGAAGAAGAAGAGGAAGAGGAAAAGAGGATGACGAGAAGGAGGCGGTGGAGGCGGAAGAACCGGAGTGAGACGAGCCGACACACCGAAGAAGTCGAGACCCTACAAGCGCCCCTCACAAGTGAGGACGCACAAAAGCACAGAGACACCTCTCGTCATTGGAGCATTCATTCAATTCAGGGGAGAGACACCGGTGTCTAGAAAAAAGACCTAACCACCATGTGCTACACGTGTCTGCGAACATTTCAAGAGGGTGAAACGAACCATAAGAGAAGGCGTAAATGAAAAGACTCAAACGACCTAACTGGAGACATATTTACAGAAACGCCGGGACCAGGAACCCTCGATCACATTGAAGGAAGACGACATTTAAAGGGATGTGGGAGAAGAGAGATCGAAGAATGCGGTCGGAAGTGTCTGGCGCCTTTAGAGACTGAGAGAGAGGGGGCGCGTGTGTATTGAGAAGGTGACTGATTGTGAGACGAAGAAGGACGACTGAATGAGGTCCCTTGCTATAAAAATCTAGGATAAGATCAACACCAGCAATAGTATGAATTCACAAGCTTTTTGAACGCGAACACTGAGCCGCTAAGAGACCATTGCCGTAGTGAGGGTTAGTTTGAACCGGGAGACACATTGTGAAGAGAGAGATACGTTTTGACTAGACCGCTGTTGTTAGCTAAAGCTATATGAGGAGAGGAATGACACAGGGTGGGTGCACTGCAACCTATCGAATCGATCAAAATGCACAATGTTCAAAGACCAAGTGAGAGAGGAAGAAACCAAGTTCTTACATAGAACGACGAGAGGAAATCGTGTCGCCAAATCAAGAGGAAGTGTTTTCTTCATAGGAAGCCGGAAGCGTTGTGAGGAAGCAGCGGTGTGTCATCCTCAGCTTCTTCGGTCTCGATCACATCAGCTACGTCGACC
Organism: Poikilolaimus oxycercus; assembly: GCA_034700245.1. Taxonomy (NCBI): domain Eukaryota; kingdom Metazoa; phylum Nematoda; class Chromadorea; order Rhabditida; family Rhabditidae; genus Poikilolaimus; species Poikilolaimus oxycercus. The sequence continues at coordinate 131,846 of JAQIXL010000003.1, forward strand.
TTCTCGATTTGGTCGAAGAGCGAGTATTGCACCTCGTATTTGCCCTGCTTCTCGTTCAACCACACCATCGGAGCGAATCTGCACTCTCTGCTTTGAAGAAAAGAGAACGAACTCACTTGTAGCCCCATTGGATCTCCTCGGGGAGAAAAGAGGTCCGAGCTTGAAAGGTCATACCGGTAGCCTCCACAATGCCCTCGACGGTCATGATGAGCTCGAAGTCGGCATTGAACAGCGCGTCCTTTGACATGCCGAAGAGCGGCGAGTTCTCGTCGATCACGTGCCGGACTGTTATCGGCCTGAATATCTGATATTCAAGTAGAGAGCCAAGTTCCTCACCAAAGCAACAAGACTCGATCCCATCCATTATCGTAGCCGACATTCATGTCTTTAAGACCAATGAGCTCTCTATCGCCTCTCTGAAAGCTCGACTGTTGTTAGGCTTCAATTCGCTGAAGCAATGTTTTAGTGAACGGAACCAAATGTAGTCATTTTTGAGAGCGCCTCGGAGTCTGCCCTTCCTAAGCTAGCACATTTTTCGGTTTTTACAGGATTTCTTAGTGCGTCGATGCTTGCAAGCACCTGGTTGATCCTGGACGAGGCCATGTAGAGCCGAACATGGGATTCGGCGAGGAAGAGTCGCTCCTGAGTGTCAGCTAGCCGAACCATGAGGGCGAGGCGCTTATCCGTCTCGGCGAGCGGTCCGATGACGGCCGTCCTACTGAACCTCATTTCCTGCAAGCATACAAATATTTTCAGACGCCGCTAAATAGATATTCTCGTTGTGTCAAGGTTAGAGATTCTCGCCACACACCGGTGCCTGCCCCCGCTCACATCATTCATTTTCACCTCTCTTCCATCAACATTCCGACAATTCCAAAAAAGAGATGTGTGCCTCTCTCTTCAGGTCCAGCGGGTGCGGAAGAGCGAGAATTACACGGCGAGTCGAATTTCCGCACGCGCACACGCGTTGAAACTTCCGCACTTTTCTAGCCAAGCCCCGGCTTTGTCCTTGAATTCCTTCATTTTCATTCTTCGCTTTGCCAAAATGCACAAACATGGCGGAGAGAGAGTCAAAGAGCGTCTCGAATTTCGTTCCTTGAGGTCTCGGTGATCGGACAAGTGGGCGGCGGCTGCCAGTCTCGCCCACCTGTTTTCGCTTCTTCGGCCGAAGGACTTTAGCGATGACAATGCCCGCGAGAATCGTCTGCAGAAAGACGCCGACAACGAGTTGTATGCAAAGCATGATGATAGCCGGCTTGCAGTGAGCCTTCATGAACCGTGTCCCGTAGCCGATCGTGTGCTGCGATTCCATGCTGCAAAAGAAGGCCGTTTTCTGCTTTCCGCTATAATTTCTCTTGCGCGAGCTTATGCGTCTAGATCGGATTCGCGGAAACTCTCGGCGGGTAAAGACTCGAGTTCCGCGATCATTCCCTTCAAGCGGTTGGCCTCGTCGGCCATCCTCCCGACGCGCTCGACGCCGACTCCCCCTAGAGGACCCTAATTGAAAATGCCCTCTTGACATGTGAAGCCAGTCGAACTTCATGAAAAACGAAAGCGGCCAAGAAGTTCTGAGACGAACGCCGACTGCGTCAGCGCGCTTGCCAAAATGAACTAACCCCTTCGACTTGTTGAAATGAGAAAAGTGCATGTGACAGAAGGCAAAGTGTCTTCGTTCTGTTGCTCTTTTGATATCGTTTTGAGGCAAGGAAGCTAAGAAGCTAAGAAGCCAACCTAAAGAGGAAGGCGGTGGTGAAGTCGACAACATTCGCAATGCAATAATCGACCTTCCCCTCGACCTGTAAGGCTTCACTGCAAGGCCGTAATCGACTTACATTGATTGAAGAATAGAAGTGTAGAATGAGGTAGTACATGAAGCCGAAGAAGGTCCACGATGCGAGAAAACCAAGCGCGAATATAATGAGGATTGATCGCCACGAGCACTCGATGATCAGATGGAACCAGTTCCTGCAAACCGCCCTGAAAACACTCGTGAAGTTATCTGACGTCACTCGGCGCCAGCTACTTTTGAAGAAGCTCTCTCTCTCTCGCTTTCGCATTTTCGTCCGCTTCCCTCATGCTCTCAGCACATTCCTCGAATGCTCAGACGCGAATCTCGAAGACGGAAATTCGACTCTCGTTCGCGCCAAGAGCATCCTCATGCACCCGCGCTTCCCTCGAACTGCGTCTGCCTCGTCTCTTGGCCAACAAGACGCACGAGAATGAGTAGGCGAGAGAGGAAGAGCTTCCTCACATGACTTTTTTGACACCTCAAAGGTGAGCCGTGCCACTACATACTCCGCCATCTCAATCGGCTTCTAATTACAAGGTTCCACAGCCAGAAGGAGCGGGAAAGGTTAGTCGTGCGGGGACTTCGCCTATCACATTCACAGTGACGTGCACCTTTCTCATGTTCGTGAGAGCCGGTGTGGTGGATTTTCTACCAGGCGCCCCCGTCTCAAGCACACGCAGAGGCGCGCACGGCGACAAAGATTGCCCACGAGGCGGCTCAGAGGGAAATCTCTTTCCTTCCAGTCCGCTTTGTCGGTGGACGAGAAAGACGAAGAAGGACGAAGTCTCTCTCTCACTTTCTCAGTGACGGGCGTGTGTCAGCCTTGCCGCGTAATTCAATTGGCAGAGATCGCCCGGCTAATTCTCTCCTTTCCCCGCGCTTTTTCTCGTCAGCCTCGCCGACACCACCGCGTATTCAATGCCGAGCGGCGCCACACACCGCTTTCCCTTGCATCACCTCGACGAAGGAGTCCCACTCCCGAACTACCAAGAACTTGTCCCTCACGGCCGAGGCAATGGCAGCCACTGCCACTCAAGCAAAATCGCCGATTTCCGCCACAAGAAATGAATGCGGGCGGGGTGGTGTTCGCGGTAACCGGAGAGCGAACTGGATGCCAAGAAGCAGAAAGAACACTAATGGCTCTTGGTGGATTGTTGAGGGATGCACCACATCCTCAGTCAAACTACATCAAATCGGCAAAACACCCGGAGCATGTGTGTAACACGAATCTGCGCTTGTGGTTTCCGTTGTCGCTGCAAGCTCTTTCCGGCGACTCTATTTCCGAGAGAAGACCCGAGCGCGCTAGCAAGCTGGCCTAAGGAGATTCTCTCGCGCAACGTCATGCACCAATCTGTTCCTAGCACTCCACTCCACTCTCTTCTTCACTCACTCAGCAAGCATTCCTTGACAACTCCAAACTCAGCATCGTACCTGTAAGTGGCGCGGAATTTGTGTGGCAGGTTGTTCGAGAGGAGGAGCGTCCGGCCATCCTTGTCGACGAGGCGCGGACGCCGGTTCATCGCGGCGACGTTGCCGTTCCAGTCGTCTGCAAGCGCGGACCTGCTTGGAGGCCCCGTGGCTGCGTGGGGGACGACGAGGGCGAAGAGCCTCTCCTCCTCCGCCTCGTCCGCCCCGAGTTGCCTCTCCTTCGTCCCCCTCCTTCCTTCCCTCTCCGCGAATCAGACGTTCTTTCACATCGTAGCCATGACAACTTCAGACCCGCCCCTCCTTCGCCGTCTTCAAGACGGCAAACTCCGGGTGAGGATGCGCAGGCGGGTCACTTGGCACCTCAGTCATTTTGACTTGCATGACTAATGCACCCAGAAAAGTGTAAAGAAGCTCACCGATGCGTGGCGACTTCATAGAAAGCCGAACCAGCTCCTCGGAGCTCGGCATTCTGAAAAGTCAATCCAATCACGGTCCAATACAGTTACTCGAGAATCGCGGTTCTCAACGCCCCTTCTAATGTCACAAGTTGTTAAAACACGGTCGATTGGAACGATAAGAGTGTAGTTCGAGAAGGGTTTGTTAGGGAATTTCGTTTTCGAGGGAAACAAAAACGTCTGAGCGAGGGTTCAGCAACCAAGTTACGAAGAGGAGAGACACTGGCCTGAATCGTCTCCAGAGGCGTTCCATTCTTGCACTGGGACGAGCGGCTTTTCGAACAGGCGGGTCAGGTCGAAAGACGCTGCCTCAATGAGAGAATATTTCTGATGGGCGTTTTTCTTTGCAGCGAATGGAGGCTCGAGAATGAACAAGCAGTGGAAGTGCTCTATTGAAATTAATTAAAGACCCCTTCGGGGGAAATAGGAGACACCGTGCCGCGCGAGTTGTGTGACGTAAAACATTGAGAGAGACGGGGTCTGGAGGATCTTTTAGGCGATCTCTGTCGAGAATGAAAGAGTGCCACAGCTTCTCATGGCACGAACAACAGCTCGGGAATTTTTTTTCTTTGACGAGCTCGGAATGGAGTGCCGGCAGAAGACACGGAGGCGAGGTGGTGAGGAAGGGGAGACTGGAGGCCCCCGAGGGGATTTAAAGGGAGCGCTGATCGTCGGCCCGTCAGTCGTGCAAGTCCCTGCCCTGCCTCACGCGTGCGCATAACCAAGACCAAGGCATCACGAATCAGGCAACGCGCCGGGGGGAAAACTCTCGAACGTCGCGCCATGCATCGCCCGCTAGCCGAGCCCGCCCATTTGCAACCCTTCAAAACTAAGCACAGCGGTCAAAAGCAAATGACGAATTTGAGAGAAGTAGTATTTTCACCATCTGTCATTAGTGTGGCTTCACTACTTCATGATTTGCCGCGGAGTACAGATAGGCCTCCGACACACAAATGACTTTGAGAGAGCATTCGTTGATGAACGAATTTGAAAATATCAAGCGCCGCATTATGTGTGACTTTAAGGGGCTTCGGCAACTTCATTAGCGAGGAAGCACTCGAAACAAGAAATCTCTGTAAGCAGCTGCCGCTGCGTGTTTTTGTTCTTTAAAATCAGACATCAGTTTCAAAAGTGTGCGCACAAATGTTAGACGAGACCAACTTCCCAGAGACAGCATCGATATCTAGAAGACCAACAGCGCAGCCGTGGATATCGAAAGGACCAGTGAAGTGGGAAGGAGAACGCCGAATGATATGCCCCAACGAGCCGTTTCGGATTTCAACCTCGTGCGCGCGTAAGCGACGCCCGCCCGCCGTGTCGACGGCTGTTGCGGAAGAAGCTCGAAATGGCGACGGTGAAGGGATTCGAAAGAAGGAAACGCGTGTGGGTGTCCGACCCCCGAGAGCGGAGACTACGAAGCCGATGAGTAACTTGCCGGCTCATGAATCACATGCGGTGGCTTAGGGCGAACTAGAACATCGGCAATACTAAGCTAACGAGAGATGAAGGAGCGGGTACTGAAAGAGAGCCCGAAGAATAGATGAGAGGGCTTTCTTTAAGAAAACAACAAAAGCGTTGCAAATGAATAGCTGAACGACGAAGGGCAAAGTTTTGTTCGAAGAAATCGGTGCGCCCTCTCCGTCTTCGGCGGTGAGAGCGGGCAAGACTCGTCGTGCATTAGCAGGATTGTGTTTCATTGCCTCGGCCCGTCTTTGCGTGTTGCAGAACAAAAAAGCCCTGGGCTGGAGAAGCGCTGGTGCCCCGGGGGTTCACCCAGACACACGTCTTCCAGGAATTCATCAGTGAAAAGAAGCTTCGCACAACCTTCTACCAGTAACAAAGCGGCCCAGTTCCTTCGCTTTTTAAGAGAACGCAAAGACCATTCGACAAAATCTTTCTTCTATTTCCGCCTTCATAAAGGTCACCCTTCGAATCGATGTGGTAAGGTTTGTTGAGAACTCCAAATGTTTTTTCACTTGCAATTGATTTGATGCTCCGAACAATTAATTTCTTTCATTTTATCTTACAAGCGGGCTCCCTTTTTCGGGAAGTCACGCCACAAATAAATAAATGGGTATACAAATAACATAGGAATTTCTCGCTTGAGTAGTGGAGAGCGATAGGAGCAATGTGGGATGACAAATAATCATTACAGTGTCATGTTGTCCAAAAATATAGTAGTGACCTTTGGCTGGTTCAAACAATGCTGCTGGAGTGTGGGAGAGGCCGGCCGCCAGAAAAAGCAGCGATGTCTGAGCGAAGGAACGCAAAGCGATAACCAGACCGGCTAAGGCGCTGAGAGTCTTGGGTGAGCCCAATCTCATGACAAGGTGTTCCTTTGAGAAATAGAAGCAGATGCAATAGGAAAGGAAGGGGAGCAATGTGAACCGTATTTCCGTGAAGAAAAGAATGAAAAAATAAGACAAATATAGTTGTGTGCTAATTGCTTTGAGCGATGAAGCCCACTTGAGTGAGGGAAAGAAGGAGGAAGATGGGCGCGAGTGACGCACCCAGTCCTGAGAAGAGAGACAAATAGCCTAGCAGCACAAGATATCTTGCTCAAGAAGAAGATTATCAAGCTTTTCATCATATTGCTGGTCGCTTGAGTTTCTTTTTGTTTGAAGAGGCGCCTAGTTCGTTCAACATTGCAATCTTGAATAAGACTAGAGACGTGCAAACAAAGTACAGAGAGTGTAAGTAGCGCGTGAGTAGGAAGCAGCTGGAAAAGGAAGAGTTCGTACAAAGATCAAAGGAATCAATTCAATTCATAATACCCATTTCGGAATTGCCAGGAGACAAGAGGAAAGAGAGAGCACGTTGTTGGAAGAAGGAGAAGAAGACGAAGAAAGAAGAGTTACGGGTTGTATATTGCTATATCGGACAACGCTTTGAGAATATAGCAGAATGTGTGTGGGTTTTGGGAGAAAACATGGAGCAGGTAAATGGAACCGCATCTTTGCCCGTGATTGTTTCAAGGAAGAAAAAATGGGAGGAGGCAGAAGAAGGAAGCGGGACATGGACTCGAGGCCAAGAGTGCCGCGGGGAAGTCAGAGGACTTGAAATGGAAGAAGACACAAGAAAAGAGGAAGGAGAAACTCTAGAGTAACGACGCGGCCGTCGTGCTAGTGATACGGGGCGGATGGGCCCCCGCTACACTTGTGACGTCTGTCGAAGAAAGAAAAAGAAGGTGAAGGGGGAGTCTCACTAGACGATATTGGGCATAAAGCTTGGAAGGGGGAAGAGGTCAAAGCGTTTGTATCGTAAGTGAGTGATGGTGTTGTACGAAGCCCTGTGATGCTACAACTAGACAGGGGTGAGGAGGGAGCAGGTTTTCAGGAGTTATGACGGTCGCGGCGATGGGCTCGAATGACATGATCAACAGCCTCGCTGAGACGATCGTAGACTCGGCACTGTCGTCGGACGGCCATGTCGCGGAGATAACAGAACGCGATGGCATAGCACTCATTGCGTCGACGAACTGATGCTCGAGCGTCAGCCAGTGTCTTCACATCTTGAGCCTCGTCCTCAACAACTTCGAGCATTTGCGCTTCGGTTGGCACGCAAACAGTGATGTTCCAGTCGGTGTGACCAAGAAAGTAGGCAATCTGGAAAGAGTTTTAATTTGGAAAGGAGTGTTTACCTCGACCATTCCAGACAAGAAGGTTTTTGTGTTGGGAATGTAGTAGAGGACGTGACGCGAGCACTGAGCGAGCCCCATCGCCTTGTCACGTTCCAGTCCGTCGAAGAGCAACGGCGAAGTCACGAGCATGTTGTTCTTTCTGCACCGCATTTGCATAAGCCTTGCAGGGGCTGGCTTACTGTAGGAGTGGTGTTGCCGTGTTCTTTAGCCATTCAGCCACGCCGGTATCATTGCAGCTACTCGCGAAGAACATGTCATAGACGAACGGAGCCAGCGAAGGGACGCCCTTAGAACGTCGCGTGAGCCGAATGCGACGAGGTCGGAAGGAGTCGGGAAGGACGGGCACGGTGCCGTTCACCGGTACATTATCCACAATCTTCTTTGAACGACGCACTGAAAATATCTCTCAACGATGCAGCTTTGGATTTCATTCTTACATTGAGCTTTTGTGGGGTTGATCAGCGACTGCTGGGGCTTGAGGGGAGTGGTGAGAGAGGCGACGCGAGGCACAGGCAGAGAGGGCATCGTTACTCGAGCACGCGGTCCCATCGGCAACGATGAGTTCGCGGAGCGTCGGCGACGTTCAACCAGAACGATGGCCACAATGACGAGGAGGTTGGCAATAAGCAGCGGGAGGATGATGGTCATGAAGGGCAGCTGAGGGAGAAAGAACTGCGCCGCCGCCACGGCAGCCGCGTCCAATGCTGCAGCTCCTGCTGCTGCAGCTCCAACGGCACGTGTTGCTGTGGCTCTTGTCGCTCTCTCGATGGCAATCCTCGAGGCACGAAGAGCTTTCTTCGTGTGAAGGGCCATGAAGGCAAATCGTTGTTGGGGGTTGCGCAAGGCATGCTGCCAACGCTTTGAGCCGATGATGACCTTAAATGCGAGATAAAGATTTTCAGCCCTCCGAACCTCGTCAATGTAGTCGAGTGCTTCAGCGATGCTCGAGAGCATGGGCACGGCATGACGGGCGAGGATCTCGTCGAGCAGCTGGCAGGTTCGCAAACGATCCGGCACGTCATGGGGGTGCGCCTTCTCGCGCCACTCGCTCTTGCCGAGGAAAACAACGACGAGCTTCGGTGCACGGCGTGCGGCGAAATATGCGATTTCCAGGAAGGAAGTTGCATTTACAGTCGCCGGATCAAGGACGAAGAGAAATAGTGATGAGTTCTGAAAATTGAGAGTAAAATGATGTGATTCGAGTTTTTTCGGGGTCATTGTGTTCAGCGTGCGAGAAGCAGCGGCATTCACCGCGGTCCCCGAGCGGATTACGAAGCCCCGTAATTCCAAGTATGAAAGGTCGAAATCCCTACCATCCCCCCTCTCTCTACCCCTTCCGCCCTCACAACATGATGATCCCCCACCGCGCACATGACATCATGGGATTATTTTTGGTCATGCAGATCTTTTCGCTCTCAACTTTATTTTGACTCATTCGCTTTATGAATGCTGGGAGGAACGAGTCTTCGTGTTCTGAACCAGGTCGCAAAAACTGCATATGCGTGCGACTCGAAATGTCAACGGCCGAACGCAAGCCTTAGTTCGTGGCCGTTGACTAAAGCCACAACACGACGTCAGGCTGTCACACAGGAGGAGGAGGGAAATGGTGCGGGGCAACGTCATTTCCGGCCCGCCGCGCGATTGAAATCATCCCACCCTCACATCATTGAGGACGAACGGGGGCAGAGAATAAAGAGAGAAAGATCTGGGCGAACCTCTTTGGCTATCGACTCCTCGTAGATCATGTTCTCGCTCCAGACGCTGCGCTGCGGATCATAATAAGAGATGGCGCGCTTTTTGAGATGCGGAATCACCAGTTGACGACGCCACACCTGCAAAAAGGCATTTCAGTCATAATATTGTCTGGAAGAAAAACGAGGCTTTTTCGTGTTTTGTCTCTCCCAGGCTGTTGTCGTCTTTTGGTCTGAAGAGATTTCACAACTGTTCTTCTGTTTTAAAAGATTCGTCATTATGGCATTTTCGTGAAGTTCGTCTCTCCCTCGAGACGTAGTGTGCCATTTGAGTATCTATGCAAACGTGACGCTGCGTGGCTCAACTCCCCATCGCCTTCTCCTTTCGTCTTGACTTAGAACGACGCGACAGTGCTCGATGATTAGAGGCCTTGCATCGAGACACAGAGGCACAGAAGCGATTTTCAGCCGTCCTCTCCCCCTACCGACCCACCGACACTGCCCATTACGGCTCACTTCACACGCCGAGAATGATGAATCGCCATCACTCGGCGTCACCCGGACAGCCACGCTCCCACGAGTCTCCCAATGGATTACTGGATGTGAAGCGGGATGACGTACCGTGTTGCCGCACGATCCACCGAGGAACACGTCGTACATGGGTTGTGAAGACACTGAAGCAGCCGTTGAACAGCTTGCTGTATCGGAGGAGACCGAGGCGCTATCCTCGCTCATCCCTCTGCAACAAGTAGCCGCATCAACCACCTTGCCATTAGCACTTTTGCTGCTTAATGCTCATGGGACATTTTTCGCTCTTTAGCGTGAAAATGATTGGACCTCCAGGGAGCTCTAAAGGTTGTGAGCGTAATTCGGTGTCAACTGTTTCGATGAGGCTACCTCTTGTCGACGTTGGGAGCACCCGTGGAGTCATTTTGCTGGAGGGGCTCGTGGCGCGGTGAGGAAGAGGCAGTTGACGCGGCGTCCGAGTCGTCGGTGGCCGCCGGTTCCGAAGTGGTGGTCGTGAGGCGCCGACGCAGCACGACACTTCGCCACGACGGGCGACGACGAGAGGCGGCCAGTAGACGGTAGTGGAGTGTGTACCAGTCCCAGTCGGTGCGTCCGAAGCTCCCGTGTTCACCGTCGATGCTAGCGCCACCGTCCTTAGACACTTCACTCGGAACGCTGCCCTCGGGTGCACTGCAAAACAAATGACGATGAGATGACTGAAGCAGGAGTGGTAGGCGGAGGAGATGACGAATAGAGAGAGTGTAACATTTTTCGTTTGTAATAAATCTGGGGGTTAAATTCGAGGACAAAGAAATCTAGAGAAACGGCAATGATAGAATCTCTGCTGAGTATGTGGGAGAGGGGGGGGGGGCGTTGCTTCGTGTGGGCATGGCTTAGGTAAATTGGCGGTTTAGGACATGCCATCGCCTCTCTCTTGCAACAGGCGAAGGGCCGAAATTCTTCCCTCAGGCAAGAGACACGAGCCACCTCGCCAGTAACTGGCTTTTCTCTATAGAAATTCTTCGACAAAAAGTCTTGCGAAATTTGGCAAGCTCGTCTGAGAAAGAAAAAAATCCGCCATGGGGGCCAACCTGCCCATCGGCCAATGTCGGTTGAGTGCGGAACGCCCATGAATCAGTTCTGTTCTCGTGCCCGCCGCGAGCCCCCCGAAGCATCATGTATTCACAACCAGCGAGCGCAGCAGCAACGATTTGCTTACCACGACGACTAGCGAGAGCGGCCCGCACCACCACGGGCGGTTCACCACACGTCATTCTCCCCCAGCCGAGACGGAAACAAAAGGCCCCTGTGCCGGTCTCGTTCTCTCTCTCCCTTTCGAGCCTCTCTCTGCGAGAGACCACCATGTAAACATGAGAATTCGCATCTGAGGACGAAAATGTTCCACATGGGGGACGGCGATCTTCAATGGTTAGCCTACCGATGGCATCGGCATCCACGATTCCAAAGAAGGAGGCGTCGAGAGTCCACCATTGTAAGAGAGAGAGACGTGGGGGAGGGGCGGAACGCCGAATGATGCCGAAAGGCGGGAGCGGCCACTGACTGAGAGATTTTGGAGATGGAGTTGACCTGCGAATTCAACGAGGCGCCACCCATGAGAAAGGTCTCGACCCCTCGGCGAAAGTCAAAGGGAAGGCCGGGGGCCGCAAAATGACGCGACTCTCTGGGAACCCGAAGGAGACGACCCCGACAAGACCGACAAGGGATGATGTGGAGCTGAAGCAGAGGAACGCTTATCAAGAGAGGCGGGCGTGGACCGGAGGCACGGTAGACCGAAGCCCCGCCTCGCGCCCATTACCTGCGGCACACGGTAACGACGGGCCATTAAAGTTCGCTACATTCTCGAGACTTCGTGGGAGAGATTCACCAAAGACTTTTCTTAGGAATAGTCAAACTACGGAAAATGGTCTTCAGAAGGACAGAATACGTACGAGGAAGAAGGCGGCGAAGGACAGAATTAAGATTTGCTAGAAGCTGTTGTGCGAGCGAGAAATTTCTAAGCTCGTTGACGGAGCGCCATTCAGAGAGGGTCGGCGTCACAAAGTAGAGCTGTTGAGAGGGAGCGCGGCGTAGCCTTCCCTCGAGCAGCTGTTGCGGCATAAATTGCCACGTTTTTCGTTGGATGACGTGAAATTCACGTCTTTCTACGACTTTCTCAGAGCAGCGAGTGAGAGAGGGAGGGAGGCGAGTGTCTTGTGATGTGGAGGCGGCTGGAAATTTATTAGAAGCCGTGCCGACGCGGAATCACGAATGAAGAGTAAACTGTGCGCGGGGCCAAAGAGAAACTCTCGATTTGGCGTTGCCACGCCATACTCTCTCCCCCTCTCACAGATCCTTGTTTGCCCATCCTAGAAGCCAGAGCTTGCCCTCTTTCGTCGACCCTAGAGGTTGCTTTGTGCGCTGTGCTTACATTATGAAAGATTCAGCTCGACAAGAGCAATTCCGACAAGCGCGTCTACTTCTCCGACATAGGAACGTGGCCTTTGAGGACTATGGTATCACTTTACACTCACGAACTCGAGAAAGTCTGTTATTCTCTATCGACCAGCAGAAGATCAGAATTGCGCGTTCTTCAAAGTGAGGGAGCGAAGCTCGTCGTGCATTGAGTACTGCGGTAACCCTCTTTAGAAGGGTTGAACTGCCTCCCCCGCGCGTGCCGCGTTCTGTGGGGATCACCAGCTAAGCCCTGAGCGGGACTCCCTCGTCGTGCCTCACGCATCTTCCACCACCCGGCTCTCATTGTCTGTCTCTCTGTCCCCTTGTGTACTTGTTCCATCAGAGTTCCGAGTACAAGAACCGAGAGATTCACTCGCTTTGGACCTAGTGGGTGAAAGAGGATTTAAAGGAGAGTTGTGGCCGCTTTCTATCTCTCTATGATTGGTGGCACGCACCGAGCGCTTTGGTTGAAGAGAGGTGATGAAGAGCAAAAAACACCGTGTCCTCTCACCTTTGGATACAAATTTCTCGTCACGTTCTTATCGTGTAAGGCGTCTCAAGGACACATTCACACAACACACTCTCCTCTCACCCATTCCTGTCGCCAGCGACGAACAGTAAGTTTCTCAGAGGCTGGGATTACGCGTCCCCGGCTAATCGCACCTTGAGACATGCGAATCGCCACTAAGAGTGCGAGAGCCGTCTCGAGAACAGGCGAGAGCCTGTTGTCTCTCTTCTCATATCAGCCGAGACGCCATCGAGGATCAGCGAGGCGAGGACGCGCTCCTCCTCCTTCTTCTTCTTTTTCTCTCCCATTCAATAATGACGTGATTTTTAAGCGGATTACACGATTCTCTCACAAACACACAATTCCGCACATGAACCAACATAAACTACGCGGAGGAGAAGAAAGAAGAGAGATGGAGTTCAATCAAAAGCAAGCGGCACCAGAGTTTTGATCCTTTCCGCTGCCGCCGCAGTGAGAGTCGCCGACAGGCGGCCAGGCACGCGACCTGGGCGTCGCGCTGATAAAGTCGCCGGACGAAGACAAAATATGACGAGAGTTAAGTAAACCTTAAAGGTGAGCTGATCTCGGACAAAAACAATAAGACACGAGAAAAATAGAAGGACAGACGCCGGTTGAAGCTGGCGAGAAAGGGGCCGAAGTGTGGCGGCCTTTACAGCGCCTCGAGGCGACACGGCGCTTTGAGGCAGGGCAGTGGAGGAGGAGGAGGAGAAGGAGGAGAAGAAGGCGAGGGACATCGGTGCGGCCGCGACCGCCGGCCGGCCGAGGAGAAGAAGGTGACGTGATGCTGTTTCACTCACTCGGGGCGGCTCGCTTTCCTATCTCCCTGCTCTCCTTTCCCTCACTCCGTTCCCACACTTCGAGTGCATTGAAACGAGCCCGGGCAGAACCTCGTCTTTCGCCTCCTTGCATTACTTGCTCTCGGGCTCCACTTTCCGGTCGTCTTTGTTCACTTCTGCGGTCGAGAAGGAATGGGAGAGAGATCATGCGTGGTGGATTATTGAAGAAGGAGAGAGAAGAGCGGAGAAGGACCCAGGAGATCATGCATCGATCTCGCATCAATGATCAACTGGAGAGGGCCTTCTTCATCATGACGAGTATGGAGATTGACATCGCGGCGACTTGAGAAGGCTTGAGATGTGAAGAGGAGAACGTGCTTGGGAACCGAGGCGCGCGCGCTATGAAGACAGACGCCGCCCGTGTCGAAAACTGTCACGCGCATCAATTTCACTAAAGACCATGAGAAGTGCGACGGTGGCGGCGGCGCCGGCGCGTGCGGGCAAAGGTCGTCCCACGGCTATCACCCCTTAGAGGTGAGCGCGCGGACGGAGGGGTATCAGCACTCTCCGACAGGAGCCGCGGTTCGCACACACTTCTGGAAAGGAATGTCGGCACCTCCCTTTTGGCGCCCGGCAGACTTGCACGCCACGCACGTAAACAATGTGTGTGCATTAAAAGCCTTCCAGCCGAGGACCAGATGCGTGTCGGCATTGAACGCCGCTCCTTCTTTCTCCCGTCATGCCTTTACAACCCTTCAGGAGATTCATCATAGCTCCTTGTCCTCAAGACAAATCCGAGCTCCTGTGAAACTCCCACCGTCTTTCATTGCAGTCCGCCACTCTCTCGAACCTCCACACTAGGCCAAAGTGGCACGGATTATTTTTCACATGACGTTATGTTTATGTGTGCGAGGGGGGTGCTGCACCACAGGAGACGGAGGGGTGCTGCTAGCAGAGTTCGGACTCGGAGTTTCGCCTCCCTTACACTATCTCTTTCCCGCTCTCTAACTCTCTCTTGTGCACACGCGTCGTCACTCGCGCCGCACGCCCCTCGTTCGCTTTCGGAACGACCCTCGCAGAGCCATCAAAATATCGGACGCGTTTGTTCGGCCTCGCGATCGAGGGAGGGGACAAGCATTGTAAATGCCTGGCGAGGTGATGTCAGTGATGGCCGAATCACGACCGCTCCTTGACGGCTCCCGTGGGTGAGGTGAAGACCTCGCCTCTCACAAACGCCGAAGATCAGTGTCGACGATTGGCCTCGAGATGCCATGGTTACCTGCCCGGGTCCCCTTTCATCAGACCAAGCCGTAATGGAGCGCTTTGATGCTTAAATATAGTCGTTTCATCGGCTGAAATCAGCGCCGATGACGGAATTTATGCTGATTGGACCCCCTTGGAGTCGGAGACATTCGTCTTCATCATGTCTACGAGCTGCGCGCAAAAGCCACAATTTTAATGGAAAGGGCGCTAGGAATTAGGAATCCGGAAGTGAAGCTACTATCAGCATTCACTAAATGAACACCATAGATACAATGTAGCTAGCTACTCCATGAACCATTGAAACAAGTCAGCAAGACAGTCGGAGCATAATGGTGCAACTGTAACCATCAAAGACGGAAACCTTTGAATGGTCTCACGAGCACGGGGAAATCACCACTATTTCGGCAAGAGAGTTGCTCTCCATGGTAGTAAACAGTCACATGGGCCCTGGATGTCCCAAGATGTTTTCCATACCGTCATTCGCGCAAACTGATAGGGAAGGTGGGGGCCAGTTTAGAATTCCCGACGAGCGCAGTGTACAGACGTCGTAAACTTATGGTCTACGGTAAGCGTCGAGGCTGGAAGGAAAATGACGTCTCTATCTATTGAGGAGGAGTCGAATTTCAAAGGTGATCGAAGGGAACGAAGTGTGGCGCGCGCGAAAAAGACCGACGAGAGAAGAGAGAGAGGACATCTCAGAAAACGGGGTCCTCGCGAACCGAAGACGTCGCGTATTTGCAGCTGCAGGGCACTGGAGCAAGTCCCGCCGACCGAACTGTCAGTGTTGATGGAGAGCACGAAGAAGTGCTCTTCCGATTCGAGCGTCATTGAAATGAAATGATCAACGAGGGGTTGACGACGAAAATAAGGAAGGCAAAAACAGTCTAGGGGTTTGCCCTAAGTCTTCTAGCCGTGACCGAAAAGAAACAGGAGAGGGAGAGAGGCGCGCAAAGAGCACCGGCCAACCGCAAACCCGATCTCGAAGGCGACGGCGACCTGACGTCAGTTTGATCCTCGTCTGTCAAGTCATCTCTCGAAAGCCGTTCCGCACACCAGTCAAGCCGCGCGCGCGCCCGCGAGCACACGCTTCGAAGACCGGGGGACAAGGCTGGGTTCCAAGCGTTCCTTAAAGGGCCGCGACACAGAGCAAACATAGTCTAGCGCGACTGTCCGAATTTGATGCTGGTGCGCCCTGCACTGAACGGTCTGGCAGCTATAGGAATTTTAAGAGAGCGACCGTTGGACACTGTAACAATCCGATGATGATTTGCCTAAGCGCCACCGATGACGTTAGTGGGTTTTTTCGCGGCGTCGAAGGCACACACAAAGCACAGTCAGAGTGCGTCCCCCTACAGACCAAGGTTTAAATTTAGCAGTTCAACATGATATGCTAGAAGGGGCAAAAAACGAGAGGGCGCCCGCCACTGGGCCAATTCTGGCTGACGTCTCCCTTATCTGTTGTGGCGCTTCTCGGTAAACGAGAGTGCGGCGGCGACCGGTGGCGATCGCATTGCTCGTCGGGGACCGCTGGCACGTGCCTCGGATGCCCGCGGCGTTGCAGTTTATAGCCCGCCGAGCATCACTCCACACACTCCACGAGCGTCCATCAACGAGCTGCTAATCAGGAGTGCTCCCCCGCCCCGCTTTTGCTGCACGCGCATTCACTTCTTATCCAGGCCAGATTTCATGATTTTGATCTCTTCTCCATGGCTAAGCCGGGCGTTACATTTCTTGAAGATGAAAACTCGAATGTCATCACTAGTTGCACGGCGAATTTTCACCTTTACAACTTTCACCTGCTTCATCTTTCCTGTAATAACTGATTCAAGCGAAATGAGTGAAAGCCTCGCAAGGTGCTTTCCGTTAATGGAATCAAGTCTTCTACGATTTGAAAGCGAGTTGACTTACTTGAAAAAGGACTGGCAAAGCGATGTGAAGGAGACGGCGAGGTTCATCTTCTGCTCTTCTTCTTCTGGTTTCCTCCTCTCCGCTCTTGATTATCGCTTCAAGGTGCTTTTTCTTCTTCTTTCCGTCAAGCGGATTGCAATGGCACAAATAGCTGCAAACAACGAGGGTTAAAGGTGAAAGAGATGAAGAGAAGTTGACAGAAGGCGACCGCGAAAGTGAGCTTTTGCGGTTTGTTGACTTCGCAGACAAGAGAAAAACTCGCATGACGGCACGCGCAGTGTGAAGGATCTCAACGGTCTGATGGATACGGTAGGGCACAAAGAATGAAAGAGAGAAGGGGAGCCTCGATAAAATATCAGCGAACCAGCTGGAGGGTAATTCCATTGATGCGTTGCACAAAGTTTGCGTGTAGGAAGCGCCGAGTGGCTATGTAGCCCAGAAAGCGTCGGGGTGGAGGCTTATCTCGGCGCTGCTGTGCACGGAATGGAAGGCGCTCACGTCACGCGGAGAAAGAAGCGCGGAGACAAGGGCCACTACCACAAGTATTGCTTCCTATCAGAAAGTCCCTTCGATTGAACACACAGCTTAGGGGCGTATTAATAAATCTCCGTTGAACCGGGGTCAATAAACAAAGTGCCAACTCGATATCACTGTAGTCGAATCAAACATCAGATGACGAGAGGTAAAGAAGAAAGTTCACCGAGTAGAGTCTAGAGCAAAGAAGGCTCGTCAAAGGAGTTGTGTTTGCCTGCTCGGTCTTTTATAGAGGGGCCGGAAGAGGGACAATTTGGGCTGAAGAAGGAGGAAAGGCAAAGCGACGAAACGTCATTGATGAGGCGGCGCGAGGCGCAAGGAGACGTGCTGGGATTCAATGCACGTGTTTAGTGGGGGGACAGAGCACGCGCCAGCTGTGTGCTTTTAGGTGACAACAACAACAACAGGCCTTGTCGGCAACAGAATCTAGTCCGTGAGGACTTAGGACCTGAGGAGGGAAAAGAGACAGCCTTTGGTTGACACTAATAACCGCGACTCTCTCTTTCTCTCACTCACTTTGTGGCTGCTGCAGCTGCTGAAGTTTCTAGGTTTTCCCCCAAACGCTGCATGACGTGCAGGAACCCATTCAGAGGGTCCGCGCGGTGGCGGCTTCTTAAGAATGGTGCAAAAAGGGGAGAAGAAGGGAGGTGGAAGAAGAAGAGGCACGGAGGCGGCGGCAGTGTCGGATGGACGGGCAGCGACGTTGACTGAATGAATGCGGAAACTCTCTTTTCTCTTTGCGCGCATGCAGACCAGAGTCCGGAATCCGGGCTGCCACCCTCAAAAGATGTTCACACAAGCGAGGAGGGAGACGCCCCGGAAGACCAAGACGAGGACAAACTTGACAACTTGTGCAAACTCGCAGCTCATTCAGTTTTCTGTCCTCGGCGTTGTCGCTTGACGAGGAGCGATCAGAGAATGAACAACAGGCGGAAATACCCAGAAGAATTCCCAGGGACGCGAGCACTTGGAAAGGGGGCTTTGACGACATTTTAAAAGCGATCACTACGCATGTCTCTCTTTCTCCTACCGCTGCTTAGTAACCATTAGGAATTCAGCAACGATGACGAGAAAATTCGCGTCCCCAAAATGAGGGCCGAAGGAGGGAGTCGGTGGAGCGTAGCCGAGAAAGGTGGTGAGGAGCGAGGGTGGGAGGGGGTCTTCGAATGCACTTCGTACTCATCAAGGAAGACGAAGAGAAAAGGGGGAGGATACGCGTATCAATTAACGACGAACACACGCGAGAACGCATCGTGTCGTGTGGATGTTCGCCTGAGGGGCTGGCAACACTCGAGAGTCGCCCGTCTTCCTTCTCTTCCCTCCCCTCCCCTTCCCATCTCCGTCCAGGCCAATAATGCCAAACACGATGCATGCAAGAACCAAGCAGAAGAGGACGACAACGAAATGGAATGGAATGCCGGCCAGCACGTGAGGTCACACACTGGCCAGACGCCGCGGCCCATCGCCCTGGACGAAGTCGTCATATGGCTCGGCGACTATGCCGACGCGGCTGTCAGTGGAGCGGAGCAAACATCGAACAAATTTCGACACTCTCCAGTGCCTCAATCCCCCCGTGCACACAGCGAAATATGGAAAACAGTGACGTCGCCACGTTTCGTCCCTAGTTGCAATGAGTTTCAATGGCAGCTAGGCAGCAAGTCATTTAGACGGCCTTCCTGTTGCCGGACACGACCAATCAGACACACATGCAAAGATTTTCCTAGACGTTGTACCATGTAGCGCAAAGACAGCAGGAGATCGGTTGTTAAAGAAATGGACAGAAGGCTTCCGATGAGACCCGAGGTCGGACGCGACGCGCTGAATCGACGACGACGCGCATAATGACGTAAGACGTTAGCTGAATAATAGAAGCGAGAAAGAAAATTCAGGAAGAAAGGCACGGGACAAGGAGGTGTTATCGACCACATGGCGCCCTTTCTCTCTCACATGGATGTCGCCTGGGCTATTGACCGTGCCAAGAGGAACTTGGAATCGCCAAAGAGGAGAGGGCGTCGTGTGACAGGGCGCCTGGGGCGGCGGCAGCGGCAGCGGCTCTCGCGCGGCAGGCAGTCCGCTAAAGGGAAATGGGGTCGCTGCTGCGTCTGCGCTCTCGTCGCGCGCCGGCCTCTCTGCGCGACGTGCGCGCAGTGACGCGAGCTGACGTAGTGAGCCGAAGGCGAAGCCCCCGCCGGGCATTTCGACCACACTCGCAGCGCTTTCGACGCTGCCGCCTGCGCAACTCGCGGACAAAGCGATGGCCGCCCCGCCGCCCCGGAACCCTCGTGAGAGAGGCAACAGCATTTGGCGAATCCGCCTCCACGAAGTCCATTCACTTGCCAATTGCAATTATAAACATGGCTGTGACTGCAATTTGGGCTGCGAGGCACGAGAAGCCAACTTCCCGTCATATCCGAGAGAGGAGGGGACAGCGTTTCGTCACAAGCCAAGAGACTCCACGACGAAAGGTAGCGCGTATTCACGCTCGAGAAGATGCTTCGCCTTGGGGGGAGATTTACGCGCCCACACTTCGTCCCTCCTCTTTTCCCTGGAAGACGAGGGACTTTCGTGCACTCCTCTCTCCTTCTCCCTCTCCTCCCTCTCTCCCTCGCAGCCGCATCCTCGGCTCAGTCAGCTCTCTCGCTTCTGCATATATGTCGCATGCACACGTCACGTCCTCTTTCGTCCTCATATCCGAGTGAGAGGACGCGATATAGCCCGCCTCACTCGACGAAACGAAACGAATCTTCGCATCGCCTTCATCAGCATCGTAATGAAAGCATGATCGTGTGAGACTTTCAAAGGAAGACATAACACGTGGATTCCGCATGGACGGCCTTGAGGCAGACACTAATCGTATTCTAGCGCGGTCGCTGCAATTCGATGCGGCATGGCAACGTGAGACAGGAGAAATGTCATCGTCGAAAGTGGAGAGCCACCCGTTTTGGAGAATCTCCGTGGGAGAGCGACGAAGAGGAGACTCGACCAAGAAGTGACGCGAAGACGAGGTTTCCTAGGTCGACGCGACGCCACACGTCATCATCCTTCCCGGCTATGGAGAGTCAGCATTCCTTTAAGAACCCTGAGAAGGTGAGAGAACCCCTTTACAGACCAAAGAAGCATCAGTGAAGGACAATTGTGGTGCGACTAGTAAAACGGACTCTACTACGAACTCAGTGAAACAATGTGTGACGTGACTCTTGGCGCTGTTGAATTCGTTGACCCAAAGTCGTGATTTCCAGTTTAATTGCCTTTTGCGGGGTGAGAAACCGCTGAAACTCATTTATTCGGGCTACCATATGGATGACCGAAAAAATCGTCGCGGCCTCCTGGTCGAAATGAAAAGTGACGCGAGGCGCTTTTCAAGTTGTTTGTCCGGAAGCCAGCCGCCGGTGAGGGAGGCTCACAGGGAAGATAGAGAGAGGTGAACGAGCGAGTCTCCAAAATTGTCTTGATGGAAATTTCCGCGTTTCGACTCGCTTCTACTGGAAGCCGTCGAAGCTACGTGAGACGGCCACCGATATAGCCACGTCAGCGCGAGGAAATTTGCTTAGCGATGAGGCGGCGACCGGAAAAGCAACGGAAGACGGAAGAGGAGCCATTTTGGGATTTGGAGAAAAAACCAACGGAAGACGTTGAGAACATAGAGCTAAGGAAGAGTTTGGGTGCGTGTAATTTCAAATGATGACACAACTTTTGCTCTCTCTTTCACTCTC
Organism: Poikilolaimus oxycercus; assembly: GCA_034700245.1. Lineage (NCBI taxonomy): Eukaryota > Metazoa > Nematoda > Chromadorea > Rhabditida > Rhabditidae > Poikilolaimus > Poikilolaimus oxycercus. The sequence goes on from JAQIXL010000003.1 coordinate 152,533, forward strand.
GTCGAACATGCACGCTGACGAGAAAAGAGAGTCGAGTGAAAAGGCTCTTCACACTGAGTGAAAGAGGAAATGTGGATCCGCGCTCTTTCGAGGCGCACGCGTGTTCAACACATCAGAATAATTCTCTTTTTCTTCTTCGCCTCCTTAGACGTCATCTCAGGATACACACACATATACTTACACACAAAAACAATGACGCGACGATGCGACCAAACCATGTGTCGACGACGAGGATTCTTTCGCCATCGAAGCTAGTGAAATGTCGGTGAGGGGATGGGAAGGAATCAAGCAGCGAAATGCAGAAATCAAAAGTGAAACGATGCCCTTGAGATTGAGCAATCCAAATACAGCTCTAAGTAAGGCGCACGTCATTTTTTGTCTTTGTAAAGGATTATGCATTATAGAAAGGTCTCGAATCACGTTATATTCCCTAAAGAGCATGCACAAAGACGGATTCCGCCCAAACATTGTTAAAAAAGATAAAAAGTGAAAGCAAGCTACATGTAAACTGTGATGAAGAGCATACTACGAAGGCGCGTTGGATTGAATGTGGGTGTACTGTATGCATGCGTGTTATATGTGTTTTGAAAGGCAGAATGTGTTTGAGAAATGGAGTGCTTGTTCATGAGGGGACGTATTATGATGTGTGTGTTATTATGGAGAACTGTAGGCAGCTTTTGTGTTTGTGTGGAGGGGTAGAGACCGGGGTGAGCTAGCGCCGGAGGAAACAAACAGACAACAACAACGTTGGCACATCTCAGTGAGGAAAAGAAAAAGTTCGTAACGATCGGACATGTTGGAGTGAAGGCGCCACAAGGTTCCTACCATACAAATGCAGAAGAAGAGAAATGTAAGGCAGAAAAAAGAGCAATGTCAATCACATTAGCGTTGTTCTCGAAATGAAGACGAAGAACGAAAGGCACAAGGGACTACTGAGGCTAGATTAGACGCTCCTCCTTGGTGACACTGGTCATCGGCATGGAGTAGGCTGATGACAGGGCGTGCTCCTCACGGGCTGGATTGTATTTCCCGTGCAGCTTTCGACTTCTTCGCACATATCTCAGCACGAAGACGGCGATGATGCCGATGAGGATCGCTAACACTGAAAAGAAGAAGTTTCGAGATCGCAAGCTGAAAATCGAAATCTCTAGACGCGTGCTTGTTTTTCATTGCAAAATGACGTGATGGGGAATGTTTTTGCGTCGGCTGCTTCGAAACGGCGTCCGGTTGTGGCACTTGTTTTCTCCATAGCCATCGACACTTTGCAGGACTCGCTTGCTCTTGCAAGCTATACGCACGTCCGCTGTCCCTTGCAAAATCACTAGGACGTGACCGTGGAAACGCAGGGGCGTGTACCACTTTGGGGAGTGAGTGCAATTTCTCATTTTGAGAATTGAGAAACCAAAATCTTACATGCTATAGAGATAATAGCGATTATCCATGACGCCGAAGATGAGCCACTTCTCTCGCCGGTGTCACCGGGTCGAGCTGGCGCTTGAGTTGTTGGACTGGTCGTAGGTGGTGATGTCACTGGCTGAGTAGTCTCGGTGGATTCGGTTCCCTCTGTTGGCGGAGCGATTTCCGTGCCCACTTCACCGTGACCCTCCTCCTCTTCGTGTCCCTCCTCTTCTTCTTCTTCCTCCTCTTCATGCGGTCCATTTGTAGTAGAAACCATCCAGAATGGCAGCCGCGGCTGTTCTGTGGCAACCGGAAGGAGATGGATAGTTGTCGCCTCGGTAGCTGGCTCCTGCAAGAAATATTCAATCTTCTAAACGAATGCTGAAATACCTCAGTTGTTTCTTCCTCATGTGAGATGGGCTCTCCGCTCTCCTCTTCTGGAAGTGGAGCTTGGGTTGACCATGTTGGGACAATGGGCATTCTTGGAGTTTCAGTAACAATCGGTGGGACAATGCTTGGTGGTGGCGTAGACAACGGGAAGGTAACGCCTTCAGTCGCCTCTGTCTCTTCCTCGGAAAGCTCCTCTTCGGTCGTTGTCGGCTCCTCAGTCTGAGTGGTAGTTGCCAATTCCGTGGTTGTCTCTTCTTCCTCGGATTCCGGAGGCGGCGTCGTCGAGAAGCTCGGCAGCACGTGGAATGGCGGAAGAACAGTGAATGGTGTCTGCGTGGGCTTCTTCGTCGTCTCCGGCTCTGGTTCAGGCTCCGTTGGCACGAAGGTGGTTTGTGATGAGTGTGGAATGAAGGGAGTTGGCGGGAAAGTTTGATGTGTTGGATGTGTGACGGGATGGGTGACGTGTGTGACTGGAACCGAGGATGACGGCGCCACTGATGGAGGTTCTTCGCTCGTTGAAGTGGTTGGCGGATGTGTGTGAATCGTTGGAGGCGCAGTGAAGTCGGTGACTGGGAACGTTGGTGGTGCTGTAGGGGCAGAAGGCGTGTGAGGCGACGCCGCTGTAGAGATGTGAACAGCCGGAAAAAGTGGCTCAACCGGCGCCGTAGCCGGTGGTGCTGGCACTATCGTCGATGAAGCAAGCACCAACGACATGCACTCCACCATTTCTAAAAGCAAATTCTTTTCTGTTAGAGAATGATACCATGTGATTTGGGATCCGGACAAAGGCAGTCGTAGGTGGCATTGACAAGATGCGGTGAGATGGTTCCTCGAGAGACGCCATCCACTTCGCAATGTGCCTTCGGTCCAAATACCGCACACAACGATTCACTGCAAAATAGATTCTCGTAGATGGTGAATTATCCAAGTCGATGAGGCGAATGTGGCATTTCGCGCGTCACTCATCCGATATGTCTCGATGGACTTTTACGTTCGTGTCTCTGCGGTTGCCGCGTAATGGCGACCCGACCTTCATAAATGAGACACGGAAGACGGCGAGGGAACGTGACTGCCTCGGGGTGGAATGCATGCAAAGGCCTCAGCGCGCAATTTCCTTCTAAGACGTGACAAAATGTTATTTTCCCTCTTTTTCTGCTTGAAAGAATGCAACGAAATTTGCAAAAGGGAAATGGGACTTACTCATGACAGACGTCGATAGCGTTGCAGTTGGGGCCCACGAAGCCCTCCGTGCACTCGCAGTATGAAATCGGCGCACCGGTGGGATTGTCTTGATGCAAGCATTCGCCGCCGTTCTCGCATTTCGGCTGGCACATTGGAGCCAGCTAAAAAGCATTACTGGATTTATAAGAAGTGCCTACAGTCTCGCATCTCGGTCCTGAGGCAAATGGAGGGCACACGCACTCGGCGCCTCTGGCTGAAACCTGACAGGATCCGCCGTTCAAGCAGTTCAGCTGCTTGCACACGTCTGCCTCGCAGTGTTCGCCAACAAAACCGAGCTGACAGAGACACTTTGCCTGTAAAGATGATGATCATTATTTCGGTCCAAAGTGGCCATAGTTTCTAGTGGTCGTTTTGTGTCCTCCTCTAGAGTCTTTCAGCTCTTCTTCGTGCAAACTGGACCTGGGCAGCAGCAACGGTCAGCACCTCGAGTAAGAAAAACAGCTTGTCACGCGTGCGCACCGTCACTTGATGCCCTTCGGTACACAGTCGTCGCGAACAGAACTGAGGAGCTGTGGTGCGGCGCGAGAAAACAGAAGCACCGCTCCACGTGTTTGATGGGCTTGTAACTTGATGCGAACTGCTTTTTGCGCTCATTCTTCAACACATTTGCTCGATTTTGAACAAAAGGAGCGAAATCATGGGAGAAAGACGACGAGGCGTCGATTCGACGGTCACGCTTGACGAGTGCTCGCACCTCCCGCAGCGTCACTGTCAATTGGACCCTCCTCCTCCCACCAATCAAGATGTGTCCGCTTTCGACGCGTCAAGGCTTCCGCCGCGAGACCATCGCGGGGTATTTCGTCACTGGCGGCTCTCAAGGCACTCCGAACACCTCAAGGCCCCCCTCGGCCACTTGGCTCTCCGCTTCATCTGACGCACTAGCAAACAAAGATGTCAAATCTGTCGCAGCACTGAAGCACTCTAAACGCTTCTTCTGACCGCCGTTTCAGCGTCAGACCCTTGACCGAGAAGCATTTTGATGTAATGCGCTGCGTCAGAGAGTTCTTCGAAAATCAAAGCGTGATGCTAAAAAGGAGGAGAAGAGGCTCTTCCCCCGCGGTCGACTTCACAACGAGAGAATTTCGCCCCGCTCAGTGCGTGCTAATCCCTCCGGCACTCTCGCGCCCGACGCGCTTCGTGCCCCGCTTCGTGGACACACAGAAGCGGAAAGCTTCTTTCCTGGCATCCCAAGACCTTTCTTCATCAAATCGAATCGTAATGAGAGAAAGCAACCCACCAGGCCGTCGGCTCCAACCACACAAGTGCCGTTGTTCTCACAGATGAAATTGGCGCAGGGCGAGACAGTCCAAGCGTTGGTCGCTGTTGTCTGAAGATTCCGGAAGGATGGCACTGGTGGTGCAGTCGGTCGAAGTTGGAAGAGTGGAAAGGCTGGCTTTGCGTTCGAATTTACAGCCGTGCCCTCGGCAGGGCAGCCACACTCAAGGGCATGCGCCGCAAAAGCGTTCCGCTCAAGTCGTGGAGGACAATCAGAAGGTCGCTCATTTTGCACAACCAAATCTCGAAGGCATCGCGGTCCTCTTGCTGAACGATGAGAAACTCGAATTACTCCAAATGTCACTCACATGCTTGAATGCGAATCGAGTAACTTCTTGGTGCTGTGGAGAGGGGAAACCGTGTGCGAGAAGAATTCGTCTCCGAGACGTTGCACTGGAGAGCATCGGATGTGAGGGTCCACACAAATCGCTCCCATTCTTCATCGCCTGTAACCAAGAATGTTCTCTCGCTCTTTTGATCGAACCCGTGTGGTGCTCGCTTGTCGTGCACTCGGCGAGCGTTTTACCCGTATTGCTGTCGACGACGGACATGAGGACCGTGTTCGCCGTTAGTGAAGACCTGTAAGCGTCGACTAATACGATGTTTTGGTTTGGAAGAGAGTGGATACGTGAGCGTTTATTTGTGCTTGACCCTCTCTCGAGGAGGCGAGGAAGAGGCTCTTCGCACGTGTGCGGCCCACCCCTTCCCTCCCTCTCACTCTAACCCACAAAACTTTTATTCTCTCTCTGACGGTCAAAACTCGGCAAACACTTCAAAGCGCGTTGCCCGAAGCGAGAGGAGAAGGAAGGAAGGAGGCGAGGCGGTCGCCGCCTCGGCTGACCGTTCAGAGCGCGCGCTTTCTCGTGTATGCTCACGCATCTCCCGCTCGTTAAATGGACTGTTGCAGCTATGCCAAAAGAGGAAATTTATAATGGGCAACGTTGTGCATCGACTCACACACGTATTGAATTCATTAAAATTGGCGCTTCTGATTGACGGACGGGTCAAAATTGCCCTGCGAGCCGGGTGGGAGGTCATTTCCGTCCGCACAGGTGAATCCTACCACGCCGGACAGCCGCTGCACATTGGTCATCTTTAATGCTTCATCACAGCGCTCACAAGACCCTTCGTAACGTCTTTAGAGACTATTTCTCTCCTTCATCTGCTAGACGAAGAGTGCAGACGAGGTTTCGAGAGGAGTGGAGGGGGTCAGCCGCGTTCCCCCTCAGGCAAACCCTCCTCCGTAGCTCTCTCTCGCCTCTACCCCGTCCACTTCAAGCGACTGCCTCGGGCCTTATTTATATGTCGAAATTTCGAGCATCATAACTCTCATGTTTTTCAGGACATTGACGAGTATGAATGGTGAATGAATGTCTACTGGTCCTCGAGCGGTCAGAGTAACTGCCCCGCCGACGGTCGCTCGCCACCTCCCAAACACACTTGAATGTGCACGCTGCACACCGGCTTTCAAAATGGCGCGCATATGGAGACAGACGATCCTAGTGCTCACACTCTGAACTCTGCTCCACTAGATCGATATTTTTGCATAAGAGTTCAACTGACCCGAGATAATCGTAGCTTCCAATCCAGGGCAGAGCCGCTGGATGAACTACCCAGGCGACTCGACCATTGGCGGAATCAGAAAAATGCATGGAGGCGTCGTCTTCATCGTCGTCCTGTGCTCGGACGGCAGCCCCAAGTAACACTGAAAGAAAGATGGTTTGCTTTCAACCTTGAATGCTTACATATGACAAGAAGTCGCATCGGGCTAGGGATGCGCATTGCTGGCAGGGAGACGGGAGACGGGATGGCAGAGCCGGCGCGCTCGCTCGTCGTCGGCTGTGCTTCTTCTTCCTCGATGTCCTCGGCCAGCGACTTCACATGACGTGTCGCCCGCGAACGTCGCAAGGACCACTCGAAACGACCCGCAACTCGCTCGAAGGAAATTATTTTGTCTTCGATGGCTCTAGAAATACATGGTTTGTCAATATTCAGTGTGAGAAGCCTTGGCGTTTTTCGATCGCGCAACACAACACGAAATGCACTCAGGAATCCTCTGTCTTTTTGTAAAGTGTGCTTGGCTCAACGGACAACATTGCAAGAAAAACGTGGAGATTCTCAAACAAGGGTGATATACAATAGAAAATATGGTGGCAAGTTCCAGTCCAACATGGGAGTAAAACGAAGAATGTAAAGAATGTCCGAGAGCAATTCCACAAACGAGTCCAGTTGTTTCGTGTGTCTAGTGCGTGAGGACAACTGAGAGGAGGTGGACAAGGACGACGCGTCGTGCAAAAACGGCTGCTCACCGCCCGGTGGCGGCCCTTCACTCGCGTCCGCCGCGGCGCGTCCTCACCCATCGCAATCTCGTTTCGTGGCGATTTCGGGGGTCGCGTCGCGCAATGCAAGAGGATGAGGAGGGTGCGGCGGGCGTGAACAGCGTCGAGTTGGCCACTGGATGGTGCGTAATGGGACTGTGCGAGAGACGTCTAAGAGCATTGCCAATTTCTTTTAGTTCTTTTACGCGGGGAACGGCGGGTCGAGCGACAAGCGGATGTAAGCAGTTCGACTCCTTTTGTTTTCTCTTGTCAGTAAGAAGCAGATTAACTTGCCATCCATTTTGCAAACAATTCGTCGACGTGATTCGAAAACAAGAATAAGACTCACGCGGTGATCATCTCAAAGAGAGACAGTGAATTAATGAAAATGAGAAAAAATAGATGATCGAGGATTTTCTCAAAAAGAGCGAAAGACTAGAATAGGAGCTCGAAGTTGGTCGTCTCGTTTCCTCACGCACACCGCCGACCCTTGAGTGGCACCTAGTTTGGGGCGACGCGCGACGAAAGAAGAAAACTCGCGGAGAATGCGACGACCAGCTGAGAGAGCCGAGACGGTCTTCTTCTCCTTCTTCTCGCATGGCGTCGATATTAGGCCAAGCGGAGCCCAGGATGAGGGCCGATGCAGAGGCGGGGAGAGGGGCGTTGAAGGATGAACATCGAGGATTTTTGTGTGCCGCCTCACACTTCAGGCCGACGAAGAAGAGAATATAAATAACTGCACGAGAGGACTTGGTCATATTTGCAAGGAGGAGGTGATGGACGGAGAAAGAGGGAACAAGGAAGAAATCCTGCCAGCGGCACTGAAGAGGGAGAACAAGACGGAAAGAAGTCGCATGGAGAACCAGCCACTCGCCCCATCCTGAGCACAATCGTCCACATTCGAGAGAAGTTGCGATCGAGAGGGGTTGGTGGGGGTGTCCTGGTCGGTGGTAAGACTTTCAAGAAGGAGAAGGAGAAGAAGAAGCGATGCTCGAACAGCGAAACACGGAGAAGAATCCATCAACGACAGGCAAAACGACCCTGGATGCACACGCGTTCCGACGACGCCCATCGCCAGAGTATCAAAAAGCGTTCCACTTCTCAGCTCGTCTCAACTCGTCGTACCCTCTGGACTATGAGAAGGAGAAATAAACGATAAACAGCCGCGACGGAAAAGCGACGAAAGAGTGAATGCGCGAGGAGAAAGGAAAGGAAGCTGACCGTCGCGCCACTAGCGAAGCACAGATGTGGAGGGCACCGGGGGTGCGAGTGCGCGCCCCCGAGAGATGTGTGGGGACGCGCGACAGGCTCAGATCACACTAAGCATAAAGCAACACAGAGGAACTGTGTGAGAGCAAGGTGAAAGTGGAGGAATGGTCAAAGGAAGTGTGGAAAGTGAAAATTGGCCCCGTTCGTCCTCACACATGCTCTCAGGTAATCAATTGACCTTCGGTGAAGGCGGCGCGGGGTGCAGGCGCGGGGGGCGACCCTCCTCAGTGTGGCTGACCGAAGAAGACGGAGAGTGGTGGGAGACGATCGGAACACGCGCGGCCGGCCGGGCAACGGTCCTCTTCGCGCGCCTCGCGCACTAATTGTTGTGACTCCGCCCTTGGCGGACGGACGACGACTAGCCGGGCGGCCACCGACGACGCGCCCGCCGTCGGGCGACTCGACCACTACGAAAAGCACTGCGCAAACACAACTCCTCACACCCGCCGTCACTCGCCTCGGCCTGACGACGCCCAAAAAGCCCGACGACCTCTCCGTGTGCGCCGCCCTCTGTTCGACCGTCACAGAACTGACCGCCTGGTTCTGGTCCAGTTAGAATTGGTCATCGCTCTTTTTCGTCATCTCTTGGCTTCACATGTTGACAACGACGAGACAGGCGAACTCTCCGAAAAGGTCAAATGGGAGCATGTCGACAGGCGCAATTCAGTCTACGGTTTTACAGTTTTGTTCGACACGATGGGAAATTGAAGGTTATGGATAGGGCAGAACATGTGGACTCAATAAGGAAGCACTCGGAGGCGAAACGGAGACCACATCGAGGAGGACGCAAAAGACAGAGAAAAACTTGGCTGTTACAACCTAAACGCGATCCCCCACTCCAACGGGACTCGTGCCTCTCCAACCCCTCTCACACATCTTCGGACTTCACAAAACAAATCCATCTTCTTGGTAGCCCTGAGGTGACAGATTGAGCATTGAGTCACAAACGAGCCAGTCACCTCTGAAACCAGTCAAAGAGGTGAGGACTAGAAAAATGAGGAAGGACCCTGAAGGAAATGGGAGACGTCCGTGTGGCGCGGCTACAGCTTGAACGAACAGCAGAGGAGAGAGGCGCAAAGGGCGAGCGACGTCCGTCCGCCCTGAGGGCACGCCGCCCACTGACAGTGTGGACAGTCCTGTCAAAGCGTGTAAACTTCCACCCGCCCGCAGAGCAGGAGACGACCGCGTGCGCGAGATGTCAACCTCTCCGCAACGCCGCCTGACGACGACAACGTTGACGCCACACGAAGAACCCGGCGCGCACAGGCGTCGAGACAATGGCTTAGCGACAGATCAAGGAGAGCCCTCCGACTCCCTCTAAACACTGGTGCAAAGACCAGACGACGGCCGCCCAGCCTTAGCGCCTCTCTCCTTCACTCTTTGCACCTTGTTTAGACGGTCAGTTGAGAAAAACGTCTGTGTGTTGCCTGCTCTCGTCACACATGCTCAAGAATTAATTGCCTTTTTCAACTTGCTTGTCAGAGTATTCCTTTTTCTTTGCTAACAGTAAGAACGCAAGGGGGGGGGGTACGGACAGTCGCGTTCACAGGAAACGTGTACTAAGCTGCGCAGGGATTAATGTTGAATCGTTAGCACCTCTCTTGGCTTCTACATTGAATTCTTAAGTCATTGGAACGGGGGCTATTTTATCTATTTTATTAATAACTAAAACATGCAATAAGTTAATTTCAACGTTAAAACTTGCATATGAAAGTTGCATTAGCGTGTAATATTCCACAAAATCCAATTTACGGACTTCCTTAGGCAACGTAGCAGATTTAGCAGTTTTATGAAGCCGATACTTGGTGGCACGCGAATGCACAAGTGTATGTTATTCCCATGGTTTGGTAGTTCAATCTAAATGATGAAGACCAGATATTTCTTGCTAGTCTCATCTTCGATCATTAATTGCAAGGCGTTTCATTGTCTCTCATTGCGCGTCCTCCCCCTTTGGAGTGCTTTCGCCGAGGACTAAAAAGCACCAAACCCAACGACTCGTTTCAGACTTGGTCCAGGGAGACGATGTCTCGTCTCTCCCTTGTGCTCGTCTTCTGCCTCGGCGCCGTCTGGGCTCACACTCACTCCCACTCACATGGCGATCCTCATGCTCATTCTCACGAGCCCCCACATGCGAAGTACAGCCGTGAGGTGAACGAGGTTGGTTTCACTATTTGAAGTCTAATTTTTCTGAATTGCTTTCAGGCAGCGGCAAAAGAGACTGTTCATGCCCATTCCCACGGCGCAGCTGACCACGGCCACTCTCATGGTGGACACGACGATCATGGACACTCGCACGGAGCTCACGACCACGGCCACGCACACGACGATCACGGGCATGCTCATGGAGCCCACGATCATGGTCACTCGCATGGCGGCCACGATGACCATGAGCACGCTCACACGCACAGTCCTCCGACGCCCAAGACGGCTACCACTCAGAAGCCGACGGCTCAAAAGCAGCAACAGCCGCCACAGAAGAAGACTTTCAGTACAAAGGGCTTGGACGACTACAAATTCGACGAGAAGGGGTATGAAGCCAACAATGTTTTACGCGTTGTCATGCAAACATTTCAGATTTTTCGGCTTCCTCAACGATCCAAAGACTCGGCTTTGGGTGTTCAGCATTGGCTCAACTCTCCTCATCAGTGCCGCGCCTTGCTTCATTCTCCTCTTCATTCCTATTCAGGTTCTTGAATGTGAACGAAAACAGTCGTGCTTGTTAGGCCAACACAGCTGAGAACGGACCGCTCCTCAAGATCTTGCTGGCTTTCGGCTCTGGAGGACTCCTTGGAGACGCCTTCCTGCATCTTATTCCTCATGCGACGCCGGCCGGCGGTGGCCACGGTCACACGCACTCACATTCGCATTCCCATGAGGCTGGACACGCACACGAGCCCCACGACATGTCTGTCGGTGGCTACGTGCTTGCTGGTAAGAAAAACAAACGAAGGAATTATGGTCCAACGTTACAGGCATCATCGCCTTCTTGACTGTGGAGAAGCTTGTGCGCATTCTTCGAGGCGAGGAAGGCCACGGACACTCGCACGGACATTCTCATGGGCATTCCCAAGAGCACAAGGAGAAGAAGGTGGGAGGCTTCTTCAATCAACATTGAAGACAAACATTTAACGAGCGTGATTTTGCAGGAAAAGGCAAAGAAATCGGACGTTGACACGGAGGATGAGGACAAGCATGACCATGGTGACAAGAAGAAGTCAAAGAAGGAGAAGAAGGAAGCCAAGGAGGAGAAGAAGGATGAAGTGCTCCCCGCTCCTGAGGGCATCAAGGTCGCTGCCTACCTCAACTTGGCCGCCGATTTTGCTCACAACTTCACGGATGGCCTGGCAATTGGAGCGTCGTTCATTGCTGGATCAACCGTCGGCATCGGTACTTCATTATCTATTCTTGAGAAACTGTTCTTGCAGTGACGATGGTGACTGTCCTTGTCCACGAGGTGCCCCACGAGATCGGAGACTTCGCCATCCTCGTCCAGTCTGGCTACTCGAAGCGCCGTGCCATGCTCATCCAGCTAGTGACGGCTCTCGGAGCCCTCTCGGGTTGTGTGCTCTCGCTGTGGGCGGCCGACCCCTCGGCCCTCGCCGAGTCGGCCGCGAGCTCGTGGGTGTTGCCCTTCACAGCCGGTGGCTTCATCTACATCGCGACGGTCTCCGTGATCCCCGAGCTTCTTGAGAACTCTTCCTTCTCGCAGTCCATCAAGGAGATCATCGCCCTCCTCACGGGCATCTACATGATGTATCTGATTGCCCTCTACGAATAGGCAGCACTTCGAATCTCGTCTCTCTTGACGCGGCATATTCTTGAATTGTGATTGAATGAGAGCTCCGGCAACTATTGAGTCTTCGGCTAACCCCTTGAATCTTGAGCAGTTTGCTCATTCACCTTGTTTCTTTACGTCTTCCTCTTCAAAATGTATTTTGTGAAGAACGGATTTTGATTTTTACCCTAATTTATTCTTTTGGTGTTTCTATTTATTTCCAATTTCATTCTCGTCTCTCTTCATTGCGGGCACAGAAATAAATGTGGTAGACAGGTGATCCCCTCTTATAGCCACTCGTCACGCAGCAAAAAACGAAATGAATTCATAGCACGAAGACGAGAAGGAACGCAGTAGACTCCACTGTACCAGAGAGATTTATCTCGTGCACAAAGTACGGAAGAGGCTGTAGCGAGTATTCTAGTCACTAAGTAGCAGTGTGAAGTACATCAAAGGTCGCTTTTGAGAAAGACTTCACTCGTAATTCGCTACATAACATATACATGCACATACTGTTGACAAGAAACACACGACGAGAGCAAATTCCAATGCACAGCATTCAATTAGAAGGTGGAAGAACTTCAGCGTCTCGCAGCTTTCCTTCTTCGAGGCTCCTCGTCAAGCGTTTCGTCAGCCACAACGATCTCCCTGGAAAAGGCGTATGATAGACAGCAAGCGGAGAACCGCTAGGAACTATTCGAACTGAAGGAAACTGAAAAGAGGGCAGTGTTTATTGTGAAAACCGAAAAAAGGCAAGATTGAGCACCGTCAATGGTACAGAGAACGATTGTAGCTGATTGATATGGAACGGCTTGTTGTTTTGATACATGCAAAAAGGGATCAACAAGTGAAACGATGGGAATGACGCCCCCGAAAGGATTCACCAGAAAGCCAGTCTCTCCACGTGGAGAATGCAGTGTCTTTGGATACCGGAAAATTGAAAGAATTCGTGTAGAGGGATTCAAGAAAACCCGGGAAAAGGAATTTTCTGAACTGAATCTAAGTATAAAAAAAAGCTTGGGCAGAGTGAAATGAATGTATCACAACTCTGTGTTTCGTGAGTAGTCGCGTGGAGCCGAGCGATCACCGGTGGCCCGAGAGCGTTCGCTAGCTGCCTCCACGGCGTCCATAAGAATGCCCTTGAGCCCGGCGCTCTCCAGCTTGTGCATTCCGTAGACAGAGGAGCCACCGGGGCTCTGCACGTCGTCTTTTAGTTGAGCCGGATGTGTTCCGGTCTCCAGGACCATCTTTGCCGCTCCAAGCAACGTATGAGCAGCCAGCTTGATGGCCAGATCACGAGGAAGGCCCACCTTGACCCCTCCATCAGCTAGCCCTTCGATAACAGCGAACATCTAAACGAGAATGATTGGTGGAGAGACGAAGCTCACGTAGGAAGGACCGCTTCCACTGAGACCCGTGACGGGATCGATCAGCACCTCGGGCACTTCGACCGCGAATCCCACAGTGGAAAGGAGATCGCGCACAATTTCCGAATCTCCGTCTCTGCATGCGGATCCAACAGCGAACGCTGATGCTCCAGCTCGAACGACAGCTGGTGTGTTAGGCATCACGCGAATTACGCGACTCTTTGTTGGCAGCAGCTGAAAGCATGCATTTTGTCCATTAAAGGAGTCCCCAGCAGCGTCTCATAAATTTGCACCCTTTTATCATGAGTTTAGCGCCGAGAGCAAAGTCTCGCGATAGATAAGAACAGCTGGGCGTTCGTGGCGCGCGCCAGGTACGAAGATTGAGAAGCTTGAGAACGGAAGCAGATCTTACCGATTCAATGTTTCGAATTGTGATTCCCATGGCGATTGAGACAAAGAGCTGTTCGCGGTTGAGAATTGGAGCAATTTCGGAAGCGACCTGCAAGTTGATCATGGGTTTTCGGACTTCTCCGGCTGCTGAGAAAGAATGTTGATGTTTTCTAACCTTACTGACGTGTGGCGGTTTCACTGCAAGAAAGATGACATCGCTCTTGTGAACAACTTCGGTGTTATCGTGGGTGGTAGCAAGTCCGAGGGCCTAAATCGCATCAATGAATCAAAAACAAAATTCACCTTCGCCTGTTCCAAAAGGCCGAAGTCCGATTTGGGCGAGCTGGCAATGATATTCTCAGGAACAATCCTCCCTGAAACACTTTCAGCATTCACGAGTAGCAATACCTGAGTTGATGAGACCGCGGGCCAAAGCCTGGGCCATTTTTCCTGCACCGATGAATCCGATGCGCATGGTGACTGAGAGTGGAAGGGGGGACGAGTGTGGACGACCTGATGGCGATCGAGCGTGTGGCTGGAAGGCGGGCACCCGATCAGCGAAGAAGTCTCTCCTCTCGTCCCCGGCGGTCACCTCTCGCCCCCTTCACCGTATCGCTTCTTATCACACGCGCTCGGATTGTCTCTCTCGCACCCGGACGACCTCCCCTGACACTCTCAAAACAGGGTCACTAGCCAATGCAGCCGTCTGCATAAAGGGATGTCGGAGGTCAGCTTTGAAGTTTCTTCAAGACATCAAGACTGTCTGTCTATCTGTTCACTGGCAAAACTGTTGCCCTGAGTGTCCAAGGAAATATTCCCGGGCGGTCTCTCTCGACCGCAATGGCAAAGAAATACAGACAGCCCATTTATCAGCGAGTGTTTTTAACGAGCTGCCACCGAACATGTGAAGTCCGCGTGTACTCCTTTGGTGTCCATCTGTAGACTTCCTCTGCTGACAATTACTAGCTTCAACCATTTTTATTCACAGAGGAAACACGAGGCCCGACAATATATGATACTTGAAGACGAGCACAAGTGAGTGGCAGCGACTCACTTGGCGATTGCTTTGGTGGCATTAATGTGAGGATGGAACAGGAAGTTTTGTTTCGTGATGTTGTGGAAAGGAAGTCAAGAAACTGGCGAGGAAGGATGCAAAGTAGAAAGAAAGCACCTTCTGACTGACTGCGACTTCAGAAGAGCCGACTCGTTTGTGGCGAGTGGGCTGAACAGATTCATAAGCAAGCTGCATGCTTCGAAGGAGGTTGGGGGTAAACCGAGCTTCGGTGAGGTCGCGAGAGATTTGCTTACTGGGAACGCGTTCAATTATGTATCGCAACAGCGCCGAGCGTTAAGGACGTTAGAAGGGGAAAGAAATATATCCGCGACGTTCGAGATTATTGCAAGAACACTTACAATTAGACAATGCCAGAAATGTTCTGTGAAGTTCTTTAGCATCAATGTGAAGGTGGAAGAGAAAAATGAAGACTGCGGGCAACCGGCGCACACTTACGTGACTATTTTCATACTGGACTCTGATTCCAATCAATAGTAATCAAAAGGAACAAATACGAAACACCGTGCAGCACACAAATTTCCCTATTAACAAGAACTGCATCGCGTGGAGGCAACGTTCAACGCACTTTAGAGGAGCAATTGGGACAAGTTCTTTGAAGAACAAGAAGAAGCAAGGGGAGAAGGACAAGCTCGGAACCCGACTGATACCAGAGGTGCAAGTGAGGTGGGCTGATGAGGAAGCCGATCATTGCTTGTCCGCTGAGGCGTCAGCGGGCGAGGCTGGAGGGACGGGCGCGGCAGGGCGGTCCACGTCGTCGCCTTCTTCCGAATCAATCATGCCGGGCTCCTCTTCGGCCTCCTCAGCTGACGTTCCTTCCGTTGTTGCCGCAGATGGACCAGGTTCCTGTGGAGAAAAAAATTGTGCCGAATAAGCCTGCTTACAGAGAGCGAGACGCAAGAGGAGTAGGGAGTGTGCCTTTCCTCGGGCACGAAGTCCCAGATGAGAATGGTGTCGTCGTGCGACGAGGAAACAATTTGGAATTCATCGAATTGAAGACGGAAAACGCGACCCGTGTGTTGCTGAAAAAAGTGCAATTAGCCTGTTTCTTTTTATGATTAGATGGGAATCAGAGAGTGAAACTCACCACCAGTGTTGTGAGACAAATGGAGTTGGGATGCGCCGCCGGATCAAGGGCCGCTTTCAGATCCCACACTTTGATTTTCCTGAAAGAGAAGATTTAGTTCGTCGTCGTAAGCACGCAATATCGCGAGAAGGATATGAATAGCAAGCGCAAGGCTGCTTAGTTTCTCACGAAGAGCCAAAAAGAGAAAAGAAACGAGAGACGACTCACCCGTCATAAGCTCCGGAGACGATTCTTTTTGAATCGAAGCGGATACAGCGAACAAGCTCTTCATGTCCCTCAAGAATCCGCAGACACTGTCCGCAGAAGATGTCCCAAAGGCTGAAAGTCAAAAGGTTCAATCAAATCACGTTTTTGAGCCTCGCTCATCCCTCTTCCTCATCGCATTTCACAGACCACGTTGTAAAGAGAAAGAAACGTTTCGAGAATGTCAGTTGGGTCTTTTTTCGTAACAGCTCGTAAGCAGCTGTTTGCGAAAAGTGGCAACTCCGCGTGGTTGCAAAAGAAATGAAGGTTCATGCGTACCGAATGGTGTTGTCGCTGGAGCCGGAAACGACAAGGCGATCACGGTATTGAAGGCAGGCAATGCCACGTTTGTGGCCCGAGAGTGTGCGAACGAACTCGCAAGTGTCGGCGCTCCATACCTGTTTTTGGTATCAGCTTCTTACAAGAGTTTTAAACCTTGATCGTGCGATCTCCGCTGGCGCTGACGATGAACCGGTTGTCGAAGTCGACCACGTTCACAGCGGCTCGATGACCAACAAGCACACGCCGCAAGTTGATCTCCGTGGGCGAGACCATGTCCCAGACGGCGATTGAGCGGTCTTTCGAGCTGCGTACGAGAAACCCATTAAAACGCCGTCCTCGCGAGACGTCTGCCGGCGCTAATTTCACCCGAAGACATGCTCATTATCGGCGCGTGTTGCGTGCGAGGCAAAAAGGAAAGAACGGGAAAAGAGAGAAACGAACCATGTGACCATGATTCCATTGCTGAATCGAAGATGAAGGACTGCTTCACAATGATGAATCAGCGTGTTCAGTGCCTCGCCCGTCGTCACACTCCAAACTCGCACCGTGGCATCGCTGGAGCCGGAGATGATGACGTGATCGTCGTACTGAAGGCAGAGCACCGAACCCGTGTGCCCTGTGAGAGTCATCACGCATGAGAGATCGGAACGACGCCAGATCTAAACAAGTGGATTAGAGTCTCGTTGGCACCCGGGAAAAAGACCTTGATTGTGTTGTCACGCAAACCCGACACAATCTTCTCGGCATCGTATTGCAGGCAGTAAACACCTGAAGTGGCACGACATCGATTCGTTGTGAATGGCGAGACTAACCCTTGCTGCTTTCACTCTGGCAGTTGATGCGTGAAAGGTTGAAGATACCGTGCTTCCAACGATTCTCGATGTCGGCAATGTCTCGAACGATGTAACCGTGGAGACGCTGGTAGAAGGTGGACTGCACTTGAGCAAGATCGAAGTCCGGTGATTCTGCCGCTGCGACGAGACCTCGAACCTCGAGAATCCGCTGCGTTGCCAGCTCTCTGACCTGGTTCACAAACTGGCTCCTAGAAGGCAATTATGTTGTTGCTTCATTAAATGATTTTTTACCAGAGACGCTTTTCGGCCAGCCCTGCCCAGAGAGAATCGGTGCGGACTCGGCTTTCGATGAGCCGTCGCCACGTGCAGGCCATCGACATAACACGGCGCCACGTGTGAGAGACCAGCTCGCAGGCCTCCAGCGAATGGGCATCGAGATGAGCGAGGATAATGTCAGAGAGACCACCTGAAAGAAAGTTTTCATTCCTTCCAGGGCACCCACATGGCAAGGCGGCAAGGAAGTCTCGTTGCAGCATGGGCTGGATGGCGTTCTGGAGGGCGCCGAGGCGAGCGTGCGTCAGACTTGGGATGACCTTGTTGTGTAGGAAATCCGCCTGCTCAACGGCCGACCAGCTGCAGAACGCCTGAAACATCAGGCGGGATAAAGCCCTGAACAACAAGAAGAAGAAGCAAAGAGTCGCTGGAAGTGCATGCGAGACTCGCCGCACTATGTGTGCGATGGTGGTCGCTTGACTCAAAGCACCGCGCGCGCGAGGCAAAAACTGGATTCGTCCTCAGAGCTCAGACGGCGCGCTTGGTGTGGTAAACTAGATGCACGAGAGCATCAACGACAGGCAGGCTGCCGCCCGGTCGAGACACGCTGTCGGTCCAGCTTGAGCCGCCGGCCACTACGTCACCGGCTTTACCAAGACACACATACACCCAGCACGAACCTCAAGCACGTGCCGAACGTCGGCGAGGTAGCGGTCGCTGAGAGTGTCCAGGCCGTCGTCGCCTTCGTCCAGGCTTAGGTTTGCCATACCCGTCATTGCCTGAAAGAGAACATTGCAAAGAAGCAATACTAATGGACAAAGATTGTACTCATAAAGATTTATTTAGCGCTGTGCCTGAAAGAGACTCCGAGTCTCCTTCTCACATGCACAACATCCCTAGAATGAGTTGCAAAAGCGGCTTATCGATTGGCTAAGCTCCAGACGCACGGGGAACAAATCTCTCGCGAACAAATTTTTATCGTCGCCAAATAACGTTGATTGCTGGCTGCGCGCGTCGAGGCTCTCGCTTCGGCGACCGGCACTTAAAGCTCCGTTTTTTTCTACTTCTTCGTCAACCACGCTGTGCTTGAATATGTGTGACGCAGTGAAATATTGAAGAACTGTGAGAAGCCCCCGGCTCCCCGAAGGTGTGCTTGTTTTCCTTGAAGAGGATCAACAGGAAGCTGAGAGTCAAATTCCGAGTAGAGCGGCACTGGCACTGCCTCGCTCCGACAAACCGCAATGACTCACGTTCGAGGGAACTGCGACGAGAGTGCCGAGCAGTCGCCGACTTGGTCCCGGTCCGGTCACCGACTCGGCCTCCGCCACGGCCATGTCGGACGTCTGCGCCTCCTCGTCCTCCATCGCGTGCATCGACCGGCCCTCAGCCGACACCACGCGCCCCCTGAATTTCATTTCGTTACTGAATTGAGTTTGAAACATCCACGACACGAATAATCCTGCGAGCATATTTCCATCCTTTAAAGATGAAAACTGAAAAAGGGGAAACTGTTAGGGAAATGACCATTAGGCGAATGGCTCGCGGCCACTCTTAAACGAACACGACCCAGTCGTGGAGAGGAAAGGAGAGAGAGCAGGTTCGTGTCAGCTCGAAGGGGGAAATGGTGAAGGCGTGCGGCTGAGTGGTTGTGGTGGTGTATGTGTATGGAAAGGGGCAACGAGGCCGTCGTCCCCCTTGCATTGAAACTTCTCGCGCGGCTGCGCGAGACTCTCAAAACGACGACTCGCGCCTCAGCGGCTGGTCTCGGGGGCCCGTCATCACCACGGCCGCTGCTCGCGCCCCACCACGGAAGCTCTTATGTGAACAAACAGGATGTGGAAAGAAAAGAAGAAAAGCGAAATGCTGCCCGGGAAATGAGAGGAGGCACCGGCGAGAAGGAGACAAACCCCGGAAATTGATCACGGAGGAGTCGTCGCCTTGGATGGAAGACGAGAGTCGAGCTGAGTGAGGCGCCGCACGTGACATGTCATCACGGCCGTGAGCGCAGAAAATCGTCGAGGCGGCGGCGAGATTGTGGTGGCTGTCAAGAAAATAGACCGGGGGCCGTAACCACCACGAAGTGCATTCACATGACAAGGCTCATTTGGGAGGACGGCAGCCATTCAACGGCGCCGCCGCACGTTCGCCGTCTCCTCAGAGAATTTGGTAAACGGCATGTGGAAGAATGGAAAAGAAAGAGACACGGGTCTTGCGAAATGGCAAGCGACCAGTGAAATGAACATCTAAAAAGGAGAGAAGGAAGAGAGGAGCGACCGACAAGATAAGGGAGGAATTATCGGGCGACGAGCGCCGGAACGGACGAGACGCGGCGAGCGCGCTGTTGGTGATGACGACAAAGACGCGGACACCCCGGCACGATCCGACGCCGAGAGGCGAGACGCGACAGGCGTTCGCTTCTCGACCCGGGACTCTCCTGAAACACGAACCAGGCACTCGCACATGAATAAGAATCACTCTGAGCAATCGATACAGCTGGAGAGACGAGGAGAAAAGGGACGCCGGGCGCCCCCTCTCCACCCCTCCGCGGACGAGGAGGGAGAATTTCGGCGCCGCAAAGAGAGAGGCGAGGAGAACGAGAGAAGCAGAGCACAGACAGAATGGACATGGCGCAAAGAGGCGCGGGCGCCTGCTTGCAATCCTTGTCCCTCTTCCTTCTCCACTTCTTCGCTTGTCGAGTGCCGACTTGATCTCTCCATCCCAGAAGAGACCGCATGGCAACCACACGCCCCGCTGAACATCTAGCCGTTTGGTGAAGGGAAAGAGACTCCTCAAGACAATGGCGCAGAAGCCGTAAGGAAACAAAGAGAAGGGCCCCCGATCGTTTGCGAGTGCGTCACACAATGAAGGCGAGGAAAAACTCGCTTGCTCGATGGAGGAGAGGCTGAACGCTGAAGAATGGAGTAGAAAAGTCTGTCTAGACCTATGTACCTTTCTTCTTGCCTAGAACTGGCCCTTCAATAGAATATTAAGATGACTAATGATGTCTCGTTGATGTCAAAGTTTGTGCTCTTAAAGAGAGCACTGAACCAAGCAGAACGTGTCGAATAAGTCTCATCGATGTGCAGTGATGTTTGCTCGATATGACAACTGACGAACGGCAGGACCAAGAAAAAAGCTCTCTTCTCTTGAGAAACGCATTTGGAAGGCAAACGAAGCAAAAGCACTCGCACATCGAAGTCGAAGAAGGGAGAAAGAGACAAAGATCCAAAAGGCTTTCAGAAGGCCGCCACTCCGAACACGGGGGAACTCTAAAAGTGCAACATCAATTATCATAGGTGGATGAGAAGATTGCTCTGATGTCGCCTCTCGCCCAAAAGTGTTTCAGGGTCGGATCGCCTATCGCTCCGAAAGAGTGTCTCACATGTCATCCCGACCAGGTGGCACCGCCTCTTCGTAATTTTCTTCGAGGGATGCCCCCTCGTGCGGTTTCGCTGCCAGCGTGCATCCTTCTTGTTTACAGTCTGCCACTGAGCCTCACTTCTCTCTCTTACAATCTCGGCGTCACTGATGCTCGTTGCTTTCACTTAATGGGCCGTTTGAAGCGTAACCCGAGGCACTATGCGCTTCCTGTCACATTCACGCATTCTAGGCAGTGACGCGAGGCGCGGCGGTACGAGCGACTGGCCGGCGGGGTGCTCTCGGCTCTTCTTGTTGTGCTCTCGTCTCCACTCGCCGTTTCCTGTCTCAAAGGGCTGGAGCGTCGCGTTGCCATCGTCGCGCCTGTCTCGTTCACCAAGCAGCGCATGTTTTATTCAGCGAAGTCTCGGCGCCGACGCGAGGCTTCTCTCCCTCTCACTCTTCTGCCCTCGAGCTTCGAGCTTATCAAATCGTCATGTGTGTGCGCAAGAGCAAGAGAGAGAGGGAAGTCGAGACGTGCAACTGGATTAGAGAGTGCCCCTCGTCCCCCCCCCCCCGCACATACGCCCCACTTCATAATCCCTGTGTGAGGTGTCCGCTTGCCTCACACGTCGTCACAATTAGGGGGTGGAGGGCAAAAAGCCGGATTTCAAACATATATCCTCCCCTACACCTCCTAGAGAGTCGTCATCGTGGCCAGAGAAATGGCGCTCACATCGTGCTCCCCCATATTATTTGATCACGCTCGACGTGCCCCTCCTCTCCTCTTCTCCTCTTCCCCCTCATGGCTCCCGGAGCACGAATGTTTGCTTGTCTAACAGGAAGGCTGATGCGAGAGCGTCGCTTCTCGTGTCTCATGCTCGCGAATTTGAAACGATGCACTCGCCGGTCGCGGGTAATGCTGCGCGTTTGTGGTGCGCGTCTTGGCGGGCGGAGTCGTGCGTTGGGCGCGAGAGAGAGGCGGGCGGCGGCGCCCGGGTTCAGCAGTCGGCCGCCGTGGCCGCCCTTCCCCGCCTCGTCTCTTCAGCCTCCGAGTAGCCGCCACGCTGGTTCAGGAAGAGGAAGGCACTGGCGTCGTCGCTGCGTGCTGTCGTCGCCTCTCGCCCCTTTGTCCGGCTGCTGCTCCCGCGCCGGAGCTTTGCCATGGGCGAGCAGGAGCCGCCCGTGGAAGCCGTCTCAGAAAAGGTACCAAATCTTTTTCTTTCCAACCTTATTCAAATGCGAAAAGAGTTCCTGCATTGAAAATCATCACGCGTTCTCGCTCGTTGCTCCAGAAAATGTTCGCATGCATCAAAAATCGCGACGAGGTGCTGAAACGCAAGAAACGAGGCGCTCGATGCAAAAAGGCCGTATTGAGGGCGCGTCGAAGAGGGCGAGATGGAGCCACTTTACGGGTGGGGCACGCATTGCGATGCACGGAAATGTTTTCATTAACTTTTGATCACGACGTCGCACAATAACAAACTTCCCGTCGCCTTGTAGTCGGAAGAGGCACGCGTTTCTCTCTGGGGCCAAAACGAGACGCCCGTTGAAGGCCGGCCGGCGCCAACCGGTGTTTGCGAGCCGTCGCACGTCCATTACGCTTCTCTTTTTCGTTTTTCTTCTACTACTCCGAAGCGCCATTTATACTCTCGGGTGGCCTCTCTTCTTCTTCTTCGTACAATTCGCCTAGCCAAAATTGGTGAGCGGCGAGTTCAGGACGACTTGGAGGTGTTCGCGGGTTGCGGGAGGACCGGCCGACGGAATGCGGTCGCCGACGTGAGCGCCGACTGCCTCGAGGCATCGACGGCAACGCTCGCCGAGCGGCTAGCCCATCTCGAGACGGCGACGGGCGAACCCGGCGCCGACGCTTCGCAGCCGTCGACTTCACAGGCGAGCGAATCGCAGAGTGAGTCTCCAATGTCCCCCTTTCTCCGCTCAGCCGTACACGAAAACTTGCGCTCTGTGCGCATTTGCAACCCTAATCCGATCAGTTGGTCGTGATGAGATGCGTCTATAATGCCGTGGGAGGGGAAGGGGTGCTCTTCGAATTGGGCGAGGGTGGTTTCGGGCGCGCTCCGGTGCCCCCTTCCACTTCATCCGCTCGCCTCCCTCTCTGACGTCCATTCTTCTTCTTCTTCGGATTTGGCGTCGGGTATCGTCAAGCGCCATCTCTCTTCCCTGGCTTCTCCTCTAGAGTAATCAATGACCGGGGAGACGAGCTTCGTGGCCTCGCGAAAGGCGACCAGACTTGAGCAAATGAAAAAGCTGCACAAAGGAGGGCTCGAAGAGTCTAGAGCCACACCTAGATTTCTGGAAAGTCATTTGCGGTTGAAATGGCTCATTCTAGTCGTCTTTGAGGGCTATTTACTGGCGAGTGAGAGCTAATTTCTATCCCGATAGAGGCCCAAAGGGCGAGAAAAGGGGGAAGTTTCCTTTGGTGCAGATGCGAGAAAAGAGCGTGAAATTCAGCCTCGAAGTTCCCTTTGAACGACCAAAGGAAGCTTCGCCTTTTGAGCAGCTTGTAGAGAAAAGGGGCGATTCCCTTGACGATAAACACATTTCAGCTTTTGCGACTCTCATTACTGTTTGCTGAAGTAATTTTTTTTGTGCTTCTTCTCATTATTTCAGCCCTATGTATTATAGAGAGAAACTTGGAATCAAAGCGTTTCTGTCCTTTTAGTGAAGTGCCAGACGGAACATGCGAAATTCTAGCCACTCGAGTCAGTCTTTTTCTAGTTCAAGCCAGCACGGGAGTTTCCCCTACGAAAACGTCATTTTTCTTTTCTTTACTCATTTTTCTTTTCTTTACGAAGAAGCTTGGTGACCGCCGCTATGCATGGGTCTGGTTCAGCCGTAATCGGACCACCACAAGTGTATCATTTGACCCTTCCAGCAAGACGTTGTGTTTGTTTTGAAAACACGCAGATTCTAAAGTCAAGGAATTCAATAGGCACGCTTTGTTACTCATTTTCGAAAAGAATATTTTATTTGAACTGCCTCCCACATGCAGTCACGAACGCAGATGTTTCATCAGATGGAGATGTTCTTCTGAGAAGCCCACTTTGACTACACTTCGCCTAAACGCTGATCCCATTTTTCTGCATAAATTCACGCTGTGAAGCCGAATCAGCCAGATGCATACGATCGGGCACCGCACTTCGCTGCTCATGACTCCTCATGACTCGGCCTGAACCTGATCTTTGGAAAATACTGCACGGCATGACTCAACGTTACAGTAAGACCTTCTCAAGTGACACGCTTCTC